>APFE030767753.1:55258-72626 GCA_000404065.3 Pinus taeda | reverse complement strand
GTAGTTCTTGATGCTTCTGTATAAAATTCTTGTCGTCCCATGTGGAATCTTCTGCTGGTAAGTACTTCCACCTGATGAGATACGTTGAAATTGATCGATTTCTTAGCTGCTCCATATGAGGATTCAGTGCATCCAGTAACCTGACTCTAGAAGTAGCATCTGCATCTGCCAGGCATGCATTTTGTGATTGTATCCATGCCTGCACTGTGGCATCATTTCATTTTATATATGGCCCTGCTGATGAAACTGATGAATGCAACAACACTAGGGTATTTGCAGACAGATTAGAAACTCTTTGATGTAATGCTAGCATCTTGCCATGCAGTAAATTAGCTAAACCATTTAAGTCCTGCTTAGCATGTTCTTGACTACTTGCGACTTGATGTCCCTGCAAAACTCTCGATCCAGCTTGATAGTTGCATAGAGAAGAGCTTACTGTGGTGACTTCAATATTTGTACCAGGAGAACTACACCCGCGTTTTGATGCATCACTTGCTTTTCTGGCAACACCACGCGCATCACTGTCATTTGTCATATTTTCAGATTTCATTACCTGAAGACTGGCAATGGACTTTGAACCATCAGCCTGCTTTAATGAGGCCCCATGCATGAGTGTGCTATTTCTTGAGACCATTTCAAGTAATCTGGACTGTGTTACTTCTGAACCAAATTTTGTACCTACAAGGGCTAGGTCACTGGATGTGGTAACAGTTAAACCTGACCTTATGGAGCCTTGTTTTACTTCCGGAGAAGGCAAACTAACTCTTCCATCACTACTAGAATTTAATGTGCCATGCCCAATCACTTCAGATTGAGGATTACGAATAGATTGGCAATTATCTATCCCTTGACATATTGCAGAATTTGAAACCAATTGTCTTGCTGACAAAGCCGCTGTAGCTGATGTAACAGTCCTGCCTTCAGAAATTAAGTTCTTTGGAAGCCCTTCATCTCTTAGTCTAGGATTATCTTCAGCGTTATTTGTTTTAATCTTGGTTTCACCTGGAACAATTGGCGAGGTAGTGGAAGAGGACACTGATGCCACAGATATTCTTTCATGTGACAATAAAGCACGAGGAGGAGCCTCATAATCACCGACCCATCCAGGGCCAAATGAGATACCTGGGGGCAGAGCTCTCCTTATCTTCTGAGCTGCAATCTTCTAGGCAACTGGTCCAAGGTTTGCAGTAAACCGAGCAAGACTTCTTGCATAAGCATGCTCTGACCAAATTCCAACAGGGATTAGCTGCTTTGACTCCCCATCTAGAATAGTAAGTATTGAGTCATTTCCATTCTCTAGTTGGTTAAATGGCCTGTAAGTAGCACGACGGTTTTCTTCCAACTGCAGTGGCCGCCTTCCATTTCTCCAAACCGGTTGCTTAAGAGCAGACACTGAATGTTCTTCTGCTTTCTCAGAATTGCTTTTAGCCAAGAATCCCATACCATCTAAATTTCCAAATAGATTTCCAGGCTTTTCAGCCTTCCATATCTTGGTGCTATCCTTTTTCTTCTTGATATGTCCTTCTATCTCTAGAGTTTTAGGAGTGTTAAGTTCTTCCAATCCTTTACAAGATATGGTCAGATTCATTTCTTGACGCTCAATGTGATCTTTCACTTCTTGAACATTTTTCTTCTTGATATGTCCTTCTATCTTGATAATTTGAGTGGTAGTTTTGACCAATGAATTACAAGACATGGTTGGATTCATTTCTTCTTTCTCGATGTGATCTTTCACTTCCTGCACCTTTTTCTTCTTGATATGTCCTTCTATCTTGAGATTTTGAGGAGTGGTAATTCTTGCCAATGCTTTACAAGATATGGTCTGATTCCTTTCTTCTTTCTCTGGGATGGGGTTCTGGTGTATATCCTCTTGTTTTGATGGTTCTTGATCCTTTTCTTCCTCCTCTTCATATTCTATGTAAAATAATTTCTTCTCAGCACACTTATGGCCTTTAGTGCATTTGCTATCACAATTGTAACAAAGACCTTTTTCTCTTTCTTCTTCCAACTGTTGTGGTGTAACCCTTGTAGGTTGTGGAAGGCTAGGAGAAACAACACTTCCATCTTTATAGTTGTGAGGGGTATGCTTCCTGGTTTCCATAATTTTTCTCTCCATTATGTCACAAATCCCTTTTTCTCTTTCCAATTGTTGTGGTGTTGCTCTAAAGAAGGTGTTGCTCTTTGTATCCTCATAATGTGCTATCATTTCCTCCGTGAAAATTGACCACGTAACAAGTCTTTTACGAGAACAAAGCCCTTTATACCATAAAAATTGATCCATTTCTAAATATGAAGATGCAATACATACCTTTTGTAATAGTTTTACACCATGTAGATCAAAATATTGCTCCATTTGACGTATCCAATTTACCGGATCCTTGCCATCAAACTTCTTCATCTTGCTTTTTCTTGATTTTAGGAGCACGATCTTGAAATGACTGTAACTATGTATTTGCAAATCTTTAAGTTCTGAAATTGCGACCTGTAGTAGTCCTCTGTGTCCTCTTTCCAATTCCACCAGTCTAACCCTAATTGGATTCTCCAATGAAGAGTTATGCCAAATCTCTCACAGTGACCTGATTATAGACTAATTCAGTAGAGCGAACTTGTACGACGTGCCACGTGTCACTGTTTAAACCTTTGACTCTAAAAAATATATAAATGAAAACTACAGTCTGTTCTCTTTCTGTACCTTCTTACGAAATTTCAATCCGATGCTCAAAAAGAAAGTTATGACGATTTTCCCTAGGTCACCTATTTTGAGTGTAATTCAGGAGTCTGCAAAAAGGCCAACTTCCTCAGATCATATCTCCAAAAATATCCCGCGAAATGCTCTAAAATTTGGACCCAAAGTTCAGCGCCAAGTCTTCTCAAATGGGTTATTTTTGCGACTTCTGAAACGTCACAGAAAAAAAGTTATAGCAAAAATGCCACGATGACTTGTTTGGAGCAGCGAAACCCTAGAATCCAAATCTCCGATACCAAATGTTATGAAACCAGCTCACAAAAAGATAGAAAAGAGAGATCCACGCCTTAGAATTCAGCCTCTTCAAGGGGGAAACCTCCTTTACATTACATAAATGAACAATTCTTGGATGATACAAATGAAAAGGACCTCCTTTCTATATATAGGAGTCTAAGGGTCATAAATAATCAGAGCCGACTAACAATAATAATGTTAAGGGCACAATAATAACAATAGTGGGCTTCTATGGGGCACAATAGTAACAATATGGGCACTACATGGGTACATCAATATAATCAGTGGTTTGTACTAATAACAATAAGGGGTGACACTAGTAATATAGGGGCCTAACAGATGCTAGCACCTGTTGAGGCACCAATTCAAAATGTACATGCAGTCATCGCCTTGCTTGCATTACTAGCCTAATCTTATGACAGTCTGGTCACTTCATTTGACATAGAGCCCAGATCGCCATAATCATGGAAGAGAAGACATGAAAGAAATATTGAAGGTTGATAACAAAAAACACAATTTTCTTTCAGCAAGTAGGAACAAGAAGTTCAAGAAAAAGGTTGTTGATCTGACACGAAAATGAGATTCACTTGCAATCATATTTTTTGTTGCTAAAATAGCAAGGTATAATTCATTTATTGCAGAAAGCAATGGAACCACACCAAAGGAGCATTGGAAAATGTTTTCAGTTGAAAAGGAGGATAAAGCAAATGTGGCAACATACTTCAGGCAGTCTGAGCCTACTACTTACATCAATGCTCCACTGGTTGGCGCCCTTGGATTTTTCCCTGGTTATCCTTCCTAGCAAGCATGTGAAAATTAATGTGCACCAAATTCCTCTCACAGAATTGAATATATTTGTACTCAAAATCTCACCCCAATGAAAAGCCCAAATAAACTATGCACCTGGCAAAGTGCACAGGCAAGCACAGTGGATGCAGGAAGTTTGCAATGGCAGTGGTAATGGATTATCTGATTTTCATGGCCTCCATGGCTAAGTGGGTAGTACACAATCAAGCACACTGGGTGCAAGAGCTTGAGTTTGCAATTGTAATGGCGGTGGTTTATTGTATTTTTTTCAACTAAAAAAATTGTGTTTGGAGCAGTTTTCAGATATATATAATTTTGCTTGAGATTGGACCGCGTTTGGAGCAATTTTCAGATATATATAATTTTGTTTGAGATTGGACCTCCCTACTTAACTATTAACCATTAAACCACGTCCTAAAAACTATTGAATATGTCTGAATGGCTAAATGGTTTGTTATAAATATGGTAATTGATTACGATGCAATGGGAGAACACCTTCAACGTCACTCGAACCTGCACCGAAATGGAGACGTTGAATGTATCTGTTCTACCAAACAATGGGAGCTACCAATGCAGACAATTTATTGAAGCACTGGGTGGGATTCGTATGCATTGGCCTTCTGGGTGCCTGCCAAAATGGTGGATGTCATTGTTCACAGAGTATAATTTACCTTACGCCTGGGGCACAACCTACCGGGATTCAACACCACGAGCAGACCTGCAAGGTGAGCAAGCACCGTGAGCAGGAGAAACGAATGCTCAAGAGGGTTGCAGAGGACCTGTTCCGGTTGTGCGAATGGAGAAAATGAATGTTTGGTGCGAGGGATCGTTTGAAATTGCGTTGGTGTCGGTTTCCAGCACAACGGGTGCCAGCTTGGAAGTGGTGGGTCACCCGTTCTCGGAAAAAATTGTGGTCAAGGTCCAGGAGAAATGATGGATGGTATGGGCATGTTTGTATGGTGAGGCCACTATCGGGTGCATTAAAGGCCCAATAGCACGCTGGTTAGCTCTTGCCATGGTCCTTGCCGTTTCTTTATCTTTGTTTTTTGTCTTTCAACATGGGACAAAGAAGCATTAATTTGTTTTCATTATAGCATGGTCTTTTCCTTTTTTTTTATCTCTTTTTTTGTCTTTCAACAATTGTCAAAGAAACCTTAATTAGTGTGATATGCTAGAAGCATTAATTAGTGTTATATGACATATGACTCATGATTTGTAAGGCTAGGAAGCATGTATTGCATATAGCATGGTCCTTGTTTTTTGTTGATTTTTTTTTTTGTTCTTCAACAATTGTCAAAGAAGCGTTAATTAGTGTTATATGTTATCCATTGCTATCAATTGCCTTACATAGTGTTATATGTTATCTATTGCCTTACGACGTTTTCTTTGCAACATCTGGTGCAAATGCTAGTTTAAATATATTTCTATGGTTTTATTTTGTTTTATTGGATGAAATATAAGCAAAATAATTAAAAAAACGTAGAAGAAAATAAGGTAAACATAGCCAAAATGACAAACATTCACGTGGCAATTTGGTGACAATACTAAGGAACGACATTGGTTGTAAGAGTGGAAGGCTATATGATTATCGGTTAATGATTATAAGGATTTATTGATTTTATGGAAGGCTATAATATTAAGAGGTTAAGTATTAAATTTCAAAGGAAATATGTATTAAATGAATTAAAAGAGCTAGGTGTTATAGCGATTAAGAGATATATGTGTTGGTATTTATAGATGATATGAGATAAATAGGTTAATGTTAAAGTGTTTACAGTTAATAGTATTAAATTGTATGTATTTTACAAGTTTTTTTTTTTTTTTTTGTAAATTAGGCTATTTTTATTATTATACAAATGGTTACAAAAAGATTACAACGAGGTAGGCCTCAAAATTCACCATACTGAGATGGATTTAGCACAGCTTGACACCTAGTAAAACGACACTTGACACAGAACCTTGATAACTAGAGGACCGACAGATGTCACCGACCATAACTAAAAGACCAACAAATTTCCAAAAACCGTAACCAGCTGAGAGATAGACAAAATGACCCAAACATTACTGTCATTCCCAGAAATTTTCCCCAGATTGATACAGATGACCATATTACAGCATACATAGGCGTGAATGAGAGCCACTTTCGACCTGACCATTGCTGAGCAATGCTTAAGCTTTACAACAAAGACTCCACAAAGAAGGCTGAGCAGTAAAATTACCAGACAAACACCATTGAAACGCCAGAACCACCAACTTGGGCCATGTCCAGACCAGAACGCCGTGGAGGCCAGCTCAAACATCCACAGAGGTGGAGGGCTGCTCCTCCAAATCTTGCATCCGTATTGATCTGACGCACTTGAATCAGTGTATGGAGCGTCGTCTTTTGTCGGCTCGCTTGGACCCGCCACCGCACCCGAGGTTTCCGCAGGCTGAGCTCTTTGACAAAGGACTGGAGAAGGAGGCCTTTGTTCCTTAGGGTCTTCTGGTGGAACTGCATTGGCACATTTCTCAATTCGAACAGAGACATAGTATGTTGCATTATCCAGTGAGCATGGGAAGTGAAATCGAGTCGAGGGATGCGAGTTGTGCGCGCATACAGTAGCACGAGCTCGTCCTCTGCCTCTCCCTCGGCCTTGCCTTGCACCCCGTGAATCAATTCCATCTGAGGAAGATTCTATGGAATGTGAGGAGCACTGAGGATTGGCTCTTCCTCTGGCGCCTCCTCGAGACCCACCCCTGTGGCTACTAAGGCGAAGCCGTTCTCGCGGCATGCTGGAGTGAAATGAGAAGTAAAACTAGAGCAGAAATTGCACAGAGAGCTAAGTCTCCTCGAGTCCGAAGGCACCGGGAGCCAAGAACTCGAGCCCAAGGACGTGAAAACTTGCAGGAGCACAAAAGGTAGGATATACCCGACAGCAGGAACACAAAGGGGCGCAACAAGAATAAACACCGAGAGCTGACCATACAACATCACAGGAGCTTGAAGCTGACAGACTATAAGTTCATGGCACTCAGAGGAAGAGACCAAGGCCTTCTGAGTTGAGGGCCGAGGTCTGAACCTCTAAGACCGCTTCCAGGACCCAAAAACCAACTGCAGACCACACAAACAATACCCCCCGAGCCAGACAACAAACAGGACGAATTGCAAGAAGTGAATTACCATCACAGGCTTGCAGTTTATATACTGCAAAGTGATGACCCAGGCCATGAGCAAACCAACGCAGAGCAGCTGCATACCAATTGCGGGAGGAGTCGAGCGCGGGCGAGCCATAGTGCGATGGGCGGCTAGTTGCAAGGTTAATTTACTATTCTCCTTCAATGAATTGCTACGGGGTGGAAGGCCCATAAATAAGCAGGACAGATGGCGGGACTAGGCTGCCACTTGCCCAGTGGGAAGTCCGCTTCTGGACCATCCTCCTTAATTGACACCCGCAGCTGGGAATTGAAGATCCTGGAGCACCAATGAGTGGAAATCCTGTTGAAGTTGTATATCCCCTGCATCATGGAGAGTGCCTGAGTAAGGAGGACATTGCAGGTCAACCCCTTGGTTGGTCAATCTATCTGCTACCTGGTTGGTTGTTCGCCTTACATGCTTGAAAAGGATGTTGTTAGGATGCCGAAGCCTTTCTTCCAATGTTTCGAGCCTGCTAAGTAGCCTCCAGCTGGAGGCTATTTTGGCGGCTGAGGTCCCTGCTTGAATTCTAGTAGCCACATTGATAAGGATCAGGGAATCTCCCTCCACTTCCATCTGGTAGAAATTATGTTGATCAGCCAAGCAAATTCCTTTCCACATGGCTTCTAATTCCGCAACATTGTTGGTGTTTTTGCCTATCGAACCATAGTAGATTTGCTCAACTATTCCTCTTTCATTTCTGATAACGCCTCCATATCCTGCCAGGCCAGGATTTCCTTTGGTTGCACCATCAAAATTCAATTTGAAAGATGAGCTAGCTGGGGGGGACCAATGTAAGGGGGAGATGGTCTTGGGAGTGGGTATGGAATTGATAGGCAAGGGACAGGATATGTTAAGATTCTAGGAATTCCAGATGAGCTGCTCTTGAGGGGAATTTGGCCAGTCAGTTTCTAGCCATGATCGGAGCGCCAACGTTTCTTGAAGGTTATGCTTTAAGAGGAGCCAGAGGATTTCTACAGGTCTTCTACTATTGTACTCTTGAATGAAGGCGCTATGAATTTTGGCCGAGTTCCATATCATGGAGCCTGAAATACTCGGACTAATTCTGATTAGCTCATCCCACTGGCTTCCGGGCACATATTTGGCTTGCCACAGCTTTGCCCAAGGAATGTGTGGCTTCACTAACCAATTCCACCATATTTTCGCTCCCATTGTACAGTTGCTTTGTATGGGGTCCCGTAGTCCTAGTCCTCCATTGGATTTCGTTTGGCATACATCTGTCCACTTGACAAGAGCCCATTTCCTGTTGATTCCTGTGGATCCCCAGAGAAAACTCCTTTGAAGGTTACGAATGGCTTTGAGCACCCATTTAGGAGCCGCTAAGATAGAAAAGAGATATAGGGGCATAGCTTGGAGGACGGATTTGATCAAAATGAACCGACTAGCTATGTTGAACGATCGATAGGTCCAAGAGGAAAGTCTAGCTTCCAGTTTATCCAACAGCGTGCGCTAGGACGCATGCTTAAGGGCCAAAGCCATGAGAGGAGCTCCCAAATATTTGGAGGGAAACACAGCAATAGAGAATCGCAGGATGCGAGCAATGTTTTGTTGAGAGGAAACAGGGGTATTGAAGAAGAATAGCTGGGATTTGGTGGCATTGATCGAGGTTCTCGAGGCTTCAGAGAAGAGCGAGAGCAGGGCTTTAAAGGCTTTGGCTTCTTGAGAAGAAGGATGATGAAAGAGCATCATGTCATCAACGAACTATTGATGAGATAAGGGGTGGAGACCATGGAGCACTATGCCTTTGATCGCTTGAGAGGAAACAACATGGTGGAGGAGGCGACTAAGTCCTTCCGCCATGAGAACAAAAATGAATGGGGAAAGGGGATCCCCTTGACGAATGCCTCTCGATGGATGAAAGGGCGGAGACAGAGAGCCATTGAGGAGAACCGAGAAGCAGGGATAAGTAATGAGGTTCATAATCCAGCGGGTCCAGGTGGCATTGAATCCAAAGGCTAATAGCATTTGATTGATATAATCCCAACTGAGATTGTTGAAAGCTTTGGAAAGATCTAGCTTCATAATCATTCCTGGTTTTTTTAGAATTTTTAAAGAGTGGATCACTTCGTTAGAAAGGATGATTCCATCCATAATCTGACGCCCCTCGACATATCCCGTTTGTTCCGGAAGGATGAGAAGAGGTAGAAGAGGTTTAAGCCTATTAGCCACTACTTGGATATAAGCTTATAGATGACATTATAGAGGGCAATCGGCCTGAATTTGTCTGGCGTGTTTGATTCTTCGCCTTTGGGAACCAGAGCAATGAAGGTGGAATTTAGAGAGGGTAGGAGCCAGTGCATAGAACGAGATTCTTCCACTAATTCCCAAACTTCAGTGCTGATCAAATCCCAGAATTCATGAAAGAAATTGGAGGTGAAACCATCAGCTCCAGGAGCCTTACCATCTTTTAGTTGAGCCATTGCTTCTTCTACTTCCTACATGGAGACTTGTTTTAGGAGATTTTGATTTTGATCTTCCATGATTATCTTGGGGATGTGCTGCGTGATAGATCTTATTGCTGATGCTCTGCTCCCTGTTTGTTCTTTGAGTGCTTCCTGGAAGTATTATTTGAATTCCTTTTCAATATCTTCATGCTTTTCTACTCTATCCCCTTGACTGTTATTGATGAAGGCAATGTTGTTATGCATTCGTCATTGAATGGTGGATCGATGAAAGAATTTTGTATTCTTTTCCCCTTCCTTTAGCCACCTTATTATGGATTTTTGGCGCCAAAGGGTTTCCTCTTGTAATCTTCTAGCTTCTAATTCTTTCTAGAGGGAGTGCTCCTTATCTGCTAATTCTTCTATTCGTCCCTCTAGTATAATGGTTTGCTATAGAGAACACATGTTCTGCTCCAAATTTTTTCGAGTTTCCAGAATGTTACCAAATTCTGATTTGTTCCAGACCTTAAGCACTTGCTTGAGATGTCTGAGTTTCTGTTGAAATTGGAACATTTTTTCCCCTGCTGGGGGAATGAAGGACTTCCATGCAGCTCGAACCATTTCTTTGAAGTCTGGATGGGTGAACCAGAAGGTCTCGAAGCGGAATGGGCGATTACATTGTTTACCTAAACGTGTCCATTGGAGCATGATGGGCTAATGATCAGATCCTCCTTGAGGTAGAATGGAGGCGTGAAAATCTCCTCCCATATGAATGGCATTGTCTGAAATGAGAAAACGATCTAGCTTGGACGCAATGTTATGAATTCCCCTACGTTTTTTTGTCCAGGTGTACGTGCCATTGGAGGTTTGTATATCTATGAGCTGATTATTTTGAATGAACTCTTTGACTCCTGTGCTGTCCTCTTCTAACCTCATGCGCCCTCCCTTTTTTTCCTTTAAATTTGTGATGATGTTGAAATCTCCCTCGCTGATCCGAAGAGGGTACTGTATGGTAGAGTTGAGCGCCGTTAGTGCCTCCAGCACTTCTAATTTTTGATGTAAGTCTTGCGGAAAATAGGTGTTGGTAAGAAGACCATGCAGATCCGTCCCTATGAGATGAAATGTAGCTTGGATGAAATTATGAGTAGCGTGCAAATCATGAAGAGTGAGGATCTGTGGATTCCAGACTATTAAGAGTCCCCCGGAGGCTCCTACCGCATCCACTAAAATGGAGCAATTGCCGTGCCATGCTTTGTTGAGGATCCTTTCAAGGGACACAATAGTACTTTTCGTTTCTTGTAGAAAAATAATGGCTAGTTTCTCTAACTGAATCATAGTTTTTAACATTCTGTGTTTTGAGGGGCTGTTGAGCCCTCGCATATTCCATGAGATGAGCTTCATGAGGAACAGTGGGGTTGGGGCTTGTAGAATTTCGTCAGCTTTGGGAATCTCCCTGATTCCATTAAGATTTCTCCTAGGATGATTGTTCTTTGCAGATTGGTTTTGCGCCCTCTTTTCTTTGTTTCTTTTAGGATTTTCTTTCCATCCCATGGACTGCCTGCTTGTATGCCCAGACATTTATTGTGTTGAGCTTTGATGAGAACCCCTTCCAGCTGATCTATTTCCCATGGAGTTATAGAGTTGTATTCTTTCTGCCTGCATGTTGTTTCAAGTTTGAGAATATCCAATCCATCCAAACTCACAGTCTCTGGATCTTCCTCCATTATTATAGGGATGTTCTGAGGTTCCTCTGTACTTCCATCTTGTAGTCTCAAAGCTAAAGCTGCATCAAGATCCATTGTTGAGGGCTGCAAGTCCGCATCTGAAGCTGGGATTTTCGATTCCAAGGAGAGAGGGAAACTAGAGGGCGAGGAGGAAGATGGATCCACAGGGTTTTTGAGATACTGGGATAAGGATGGTTGAGATGGGGAGACCTGAGAGTCATTCAAAAGCTTATCTGAGGGGTCTTGAGGGGTGAGGATTTGGAATCGGTTTTGGGATTCAGCCTTTCTGGGGCTAGAGGGAGCAGCAAAATTCTTTTTGGCATGCCTTCGGCGATTGGGAATTCTAGTGAAGCCTTCTAAATCTTTATTAGCTTCGTTAGCATCAGATTTGATCTGAATGTTCAAGGGATAATCTCGAAAGAGATGGCCATGTTCATGGCATTTGCGGCAGCGAAAAGGGATGTGTTCATAGTCTAATGGTTGAATCCATTCAAAATCATCGTGAAAGAGACTTACCGAGTCTGCAAGAGTTTTTTTGAGTTGCATCTGGACGCAGATCCTGGCGTAGGAGGTGTATCTTCTATTTTTGGTTTCCTCTGCCACTTTGATGAAGGTGCCAATGCTATCGCCAATGTCCTTTAATGTTTCTTCTTTCCAATATTCTGCGGGCAGGGAATACATACGAATCCATACTAGAGCATGACTGAGATCCTCTGTATCTGGATTGAACCTGGGTTTCCAGTCGCTAAGGAAAAGACCCGAGGAGTTGAAGAAGTACGGTGCACCCTCAAATATTCTGGTCTTATCCTCCAGGCAGTAGAATATTGCTGTGAAGAAGCTCTTGGGGCCTAATAGCAGGGAGACGTGTCCTTTGGGCTTCCATTTTGAGGCAATCCACCCGTGTAGGTCCTCTTCTATTGGCCAGAAGCCAAGAAATTTTCCAATCAGTGCGTGATCCTTCATGTATTGTATTTCTCCATTAATTCGATGACTGGGGAGCTCAACTTTGATTCATTTTGTGGCTTTTGGAATGCAGGTAGCCAAAGTCGCCTTTGGTTGTGACGCCCCCAGATCATTTGCCTCTTTTTCACGTGTAGCTGGATGCTCCACTACTGCATCAGTCTGTGCTGCGCTCTGATCGCATCTAGAGGTTTTGCCGCTAGAAAACAGAGGTATAGAAGATGTTGAGAGTTCCGCAGAACGGGATGATGAAGGAGGGCGGGGGAACGGGCCCCACCCCTCCCTCCGGGAATGCCATATCGAACTGATCACCAGATGTCCATAGACTGGATGGCCAGAGGCGCAGTGCAAGTAGGCGATCCGATGGGTGCAGGGGGCTTAGTTCTGAGCATTTGCTACAGAGGGCAGAGCGCAGAGGCTAGGGTTTTTTTTTCAAGATACCCGCGAACATTTCTACAAGTTTGAAGGGATTATAATATTTAGGTTTTATAGAAACTTGGGATTGTAATGTCTATTATTTATGTTATCTATTATTTATGTTATGAGTTATTATGATTAAGGATAATAAATTTTAAATATATTACATATATTACATATTAGGACTTGGCTGTGAGGGATTATAATACTTATGGATTGTAATGTTATGAAATAAAGGATTATCAATTTTAATGGTCATATGTGAAATGGGTGAATATCATATATCAATATCACATTATGCATTTATATATGGAAATTCTTATAGTTAACGGATTCTCTCCTTGGTTGTTGTCAAAAGTGAAAATCCTGTAGATTAAAATTTCCTACATAATCGTTGAAAATAACAAATACCCATTATAAATATTGGCCTAACATGAAATATGTAGAGAACTAAGGGGCTGGGTTTAATGACCTTGCTAGATTTGTGAATACATATCATGTTTTAGTGCTAAGGAGACCTTAAATACGACGGATTTAATCTTATGCTTTTTCATAACCATCATAATTGTATATCACAATTCTAACTATCGTAGTTTGTTATTTCCCCATGAATGACCTTCTCTATGCTTTTATGAGGAAAATAGGGGTTTATGGAAAGTAAAAAACTTGTTTATGTGCCCAAAATTGAAGGCACATGAGTGGTCAATATTCAATCCAAAAAGATAGAGAAATGGTGTTATTGTGTTTCAAAAGCATGAAACCATAATTTGATGCGGGAAACCCTAGGAAGCCAAAGGATGATATCATATATGAGTTTTGAAGGCACTAATATAATGATTTTCCTAAACATAATGTACTTGAAAAATAAGCCCTTTTACTCTAATTTCCTCCATTTTAGGCCAATTTTTCGCAACTCTTAAGAGAAGACACCTTCTAGAATAGTAGTTATTATAGTGATAAAGTGCTAACTAAGTGATTAGTGATATGCTATAATGGCTAGGGGTGCTAAAAATTTAAGTTTAAAACTTGAATTTTGGTGCAAGTGACAATTATGGCACTAATAAGTTGCTAAGTGAAACATTATGGTGGCTTAGGAAGGCAATTTATTTTATGTACTTTACATTTTTTATGTCCACTAAAGTGTGCACATCTTTCTTACCTATATGTAAACTCCAAATGCACTACATATTGAATATAAAAGTACTAATGGTTTAGGTAACAAAGTTACATGCATATTATCATTGCAATGGTGGAGCCTTTAGTTATACTTGGAAGGGAATTATTTCACAATGAATATAGTTACTATGATGGAAAGAAAAACCCTAACATACCATTTAACATGGTAAATTCCATTATAAATTTTATAAAAAAAGAAAGTACTCATGATAAAATTTGAAATGAAATCCTCTAGACAAATCCAATAGTAACTCTATCCGTTCCCTTTCTCATATTACTGAAAGGACTATCTAATTCCTTTCATTTCTTAAGGATCTCTTTTTTGTTATATTTTGTTTATCAAACTATATAACATCATGATATTTTTTAGAGTTTTCCATTGGATGTTTCGCTTTTGTTGAAGGCCCTGAATGCATAATAGCTATCATTGAACAATAAGAAAATTAGATATTCAGATTTAATTTTACTATCAAAATTAAAGTTTCTGAATCACATTTTTCAATTTTGAAATTTGGTATCATTATTTATTAGTTATATTATATTTATATATATATAATATATATATATATTATATATATATATATATATATATATATATATATAATAATGGAGAGTAAAAAAAATCTAACATTTTAAGTGGAAATTCTACTCATTATAAAACAAGTTAGAGTGATATAAAATTGATACACGTTAAAATTTTGAGATTAGATGTTAGTAAAGCTAAATAAAAAGATATTATTCAAAAAAGTAAGGGAATGTTTTGAGAATATGATAAAAATAAAATTTAAAGGATTAAAAGACGTGAGAAAAAAATATAAACAACTTATATTAAAAATTTATCTGTCAATTCGATGGAATGTGACACAACCTATCAAAAAAGGAGTTGAGAAAGGTGAAAGAGTAAAAATACATTAATGGGAGATCACTTAAAAGGAAATAGAAGGTTAAAGAAGAGACACATGGGATAGTAATGAATGGAGGACTGTATTTTCTGAGTCAGTGAATAATATGCTTCCATGATTTGTTGTGTTTGTAAGCATCTTCCCAATTGAAATTATAAGGGTTATTTTCAATTTCAACTGTTTTTCGAATAATATGAGTAGAGTAACAAGGTTTAGAAAAATGAATTTTTGTTTGGTCAAAGCAGATATGGTGTTTGGAGTTAAGAGGATGTTTAATAATACTTGATTTTGAAATATGATTATGACATGTATCAAGTATACGTTCTTTGAAACTCTTCTAGTTTTTCCATTGTAGGATTTGCTATAGGATCAAGGATTTGCATAAATATTAGGGGCTAAGATAGTGTCAAATTGATCTTTTGTAGTTTTCAAAATATGTTTAAGAATTTTGAAATGTTTAAAAATAATTTTAATAATATTTTTGGCTATAAACTTAACAATGTGGCATGTGATTCCTTGAATGTAAGGAAGAAAGATGAGAACTATGGGAAGGAATGTAAATATTCAAGTCTATTATAAATAAAAGTATAATAAGTTTCAAATATGACATCACATGCTATATCACCTTTTTACTACAAAAGTTTCTTTGTGATTGAAAGTGTAATTTACTTTGTTTTCTTTAAAATATTATGAAACATCGCACGCATCTCTGGATTTCCATCTATTTTCTTAATTGATACTACTCATAAAGTATCTACCTTAGAAGCATTAATTTCAATAATATATAGTCCTTTTTTTGGATGGAGACAAGGCTAGAAGAGTTCTCACTTTTTATTTGATTCTTCAAGTTGTTTTAGCCAGGTTAGCAGTCCATGGTGGAAGGTATTTCTTGAGATGATTTTCTAATATATCCTTTGTAAAAACCTCATTATGTATAGGTTTTGCATTTTTTTTTTTAACAATATCTCTAAATTAAGATAGAAGAGAAATGACTTGTTATAGATTTTTATGAACCCAACGTTTCGGACTACCAAGTGAGGCCATCATCATGGGTGTTTCAATAGATATTTTAAAGATATTAATGATGTACCCATGAGCTATATTTAGGGTATATATAGGTTATGAAATAGTTAATCTAGGAAATTAGGTCGGCTCTCATCCTGTTATTTTGTTTAAATTTAGTTTTTTTTTTTTATAATTAATTTGTTTAGTTAATTTTCTTAATTAAGTTTTTTAGTTAATTAATTTGTTTAATTGATTAATTAATTGTCTACTTAATTATTTAATTTGTTTAATTAATTAATTAAATTGATAATTAATAAATTTGTTTAATTAATTAATTAGTTTGTTTGTATAATTAGTTTGTTTAATCAATTCATTAATTAATTTGAATAACTTAATTCATTAATTGTTTGATATTTCCTAATTAATTCTCTAATTAATTAGTTTAATTGTTAATTCTCAATTAATTAATTTGTTTAATTAATTAATTCTTTTGTTTCATTAATTATTTAATTACTAAGTTAATTAATTTGTTTGATTAATTAATTAATTTCATTTGTTATAAAATGACCAAATTCTTTATTTATTTATATGTTTATACTTGTTTTTTTTGTTTTATTGTTTAAGGACGATGTAATATGAGTTAATTATTGATTCTTTAAGATTTTAAGTAAAGGTTTCTAGGTGTTGCTTAGTTTTAATTCATTGTCTCGGTTTAAGTTAATCTTCCTTTTTTCTATTTCAATGGCTTCTTTGATTTTCCTTTTAATATAATGGTCTTCTTTTCTAACTAGTTTGACTTCTTCCTTGCAGATGTAATGAGAGGAAGAGTGAACATATTCTACTAAGGTCGATTTTGAGGTTCTTTCTCTTCTTAACTCAGTTGTGTATTCTTTAATTCTGATGTTAAGAGACCTATCTGTTTCACCTATGTATTCCTTTCCGCATGAGCAAGGAATAACAGAAAAGAAACCTACCTGTTTCACCTATGTTATTCCTACCAAATATTATATATATATATAAACTAAAATAGAGGAGAAAGAAATGCCATCCCGACACCACCTATATGTATATAAACGACACTTATTCTGCTTAGAGGAGATCACTTCCTAGAACTGCCATCCTGACACCAACTGCACATTTCAAAGATGTCTGGAAGGCCTTAGCCATTAACTCTTATAGACACTGAATTTAATTGAATGGCCTTTACACATTAAAAGAATTAAAAAAATAATGAAGTCGAAAACCTGGGCTAATATTTCAGATGTACTTTGTACATGGCGTTGGAATATCAGTGCCAGGGAATCACGTTTCTCGCAGAAAATGTTCGTTTTCCCGTCAGCATTGTCTTTCCCAAAGAACGGTACCTTTAGGGGATCACTTCCAATTAAATAAACTTTCCTCATTTCTGTCCACGCATTTGACTCTGCCTGTGGTCTCAATCCATCATCAAGTTAGGAATTTAACCACAGAAAAATATTAACGATTGAAGTTGGAATGACTAACTGTCCACGGCATAGTAACAAAATAAACTAACTAAAAAGTGATAAAACAAAATAACAAGATATCCAAATTTATTATTTCACAGATTAGTGTTCGAAATTAGAGAGATAATATCATATCTCTCGAGAATAATTGTCAAGCTTAAAACTGGCCCAAAAGAATGACCAGCAGTATTGATACTGATGGAAGTCAACGAACCTTGGTGGAGACACAGAAAACACTAATTATTTGATTATGCTGCAAAACATGTATTGTAAAGTGGACATGAGAAGTAATATCAATCAATAAAATGATTACTAATGGTTAATTTTATATTTATATAT
>APFE030767753.1:38175-54434 GCA_000404065.3 Pinus taeda | reverse complement strand
TATATAAAAATGGCAACAAAATGTAAAAAACATTATTTTTTAATTTACACATGTTTCTTTTATTATGATGATGATGGTGGTGGCGATAGTGGTTACCGTCCAATAAGACCAAATTGGTATATCGGACCTATAATTTTCTTAGTTTTTAATTGTCTGGCCTCTCATCTTTCTTGGCGAGATTGGTGTTGTAGCTTTCTTTTTTTTCTCTATGGTATTCCAACTTCCTTTATCTTGCATCTTCTTCATCTCTTCTGGTTCTTGGGACATTGGTGTCTTAGCTTCGCGATCTATTGTGTTCGTCTTTTTGAAGATAGTCGGAAAAGAAGTTTGGTCTAGGAGATCTGCTTTGCAGTTAAATGAAGATTTATTTTGTAACGTATTCGAATCCTCATAACTTTTGATGCTTGAGGGGTTTTCGAGTTCACTTTTTCGTTGTTGGGCGGGGCTTTCTCCCTGCTTGTCTTAAGAGTTATTTCTTTCTTGCCCAATTTCTTGTGATTCAAAGTTTTCTCTAGAGTATTCTTCTTTGATGACATTGTAGTGTTCTTTTTGTGCTCCTTCCCACCATGTAGATCTATGGTGGTTTCTTCTACCAGAATTTTTCTGAGAGGCTTTTGGGAAATTTTTGGCTAGATGGTCTATCTCAAAGTAGGATTAGCACCGGAAGAGGACACTTTCATAATCGAGTTTCTAGTTCCACACATAGTCTTTACTTGTTAGGTTTATTTCAGCTGGGAAATCGGCGTTGAAGTCCATCTCCACACAAATGCATGCATAAGTGGTTCTAACATATTCCTTTGTTTTCCACACAAATGCATGCATAGGTGGCTCTGGCATATTCCTCTATTTCTTACCACCTGCAGTAAAATTTCCTAATTGCATTTCCAATGGCTTTTAGTGAGGAGAGATTCCAGAGATGCAAGGGTAGGCTTGGCAATCTCACCCAAATTGGTGCTGAGGTTATGAATGGTGTTGAAGGATCTAATGATGGGTTCCATGGCTTCATGAATAGGTCTGAGTTTTCCCAAAAGCAAGGGCAAGAATCTAGAATACATTGTCTGCTTTCAGGATTTTCAAAATCTACTATAAAGAAAACCCTAGCAAAGGGGTAGATATTAATTTCATCAGAAATGAAAGGCTTCCATACCTCTGAGATCCAATTGTGGAGAGCTGTCAGCCGCTGTCAAAAACCATTGAACCGGCAGATTAGGGAACTTTCAGAAAACTTCAAAGCCTCATCGAGTGAGGCTTGGACCACCTAGACAGTGGGAGCAAGGGCTTCACTAATGATATGGGCTGGAGCTTTCCCTCTAGAAGCAGAAGAAAATGAGCCAGGAACTATTTTTGCGAAGCTAGGAGCCATATTTTACTTGCCTGTAGAACCCAACCGCAGAGAAATAAGGTAGAATATTAGATCTAGATCTAGCCGCAGAAGGTTAGATCTAGAACCCTGCCATAGCAAAATAAGGCAGACTTGCAAGTGAATATTGAGGGTGTGGGGCCATGTCCACCACCCTAGAACAAAGAGAGTGTTAAATGTTGGAGTGGTATGACTGCCCCATTGTATTCATAAGCATGCAACTAAATTTCTTGTAGTGATGGTTTATGGATGACTGGAGTTGATTGTGGGTGGTGAATGTTTGCAAATCAACACAGCGAGGAAGCGACTTGCTTCTTTTCCATAAGAGCGAAAGTAGTGAGGAAACTTGAAGTAAAGTTGGCCAAATTTTCTCTAGTTTTAGGACAAGATGTATTTTTTTATTCTATGGGTTACATGGTAGTTTAATTCATGGAAGTTTCCATGGTTGAATGTAGACGATGTAGGAAGTGGGGATATATTTTTGTTCATCTGTTTCTTCAACTCCATTCACTTCGGTGCAACTCCAACAAACCTTAGTGTAGTGTACCACCTGGCATGGGGTCAATGAGTCTCTCCTTATATTTGTTGGGCATCTATTAATCTTCAAGGCTTTTCCTTAATTTTCACCTTTTACATCATTAGAAAGGTTTTTACCTATCTTTTATTTCATAGTTATGCTCATAGTGGCTTGAATGGCTCTTTACCACTAGTGTCATTCATGAGTTGGCTTCCATAGTTGGTCATTCATTTTGGATCTCCTTTACCTGTGGTTAGTTTTATCCATCAACCTAGGGTTTGTTGATAAATTGGGGTGTATAATTGCATGTCTATAATTTTGACACCACTCCTAGGGTATCTTGAGTAGTAGTAATGTTGTGGAGGTGACTTGTTCGTGGGAGATGGTTCGTATTGGTTTGGAATTATCTATATTGTAATATGTGTATGTTTTCTTATAGTCTACTATTAATTTGTATCTGGCTATATTGAGTAGTTTTCATTTTGTAAAAAGGTGACTTGTTGGTGGGAGATGGTTCCTATGGGTTTGGAATTATCAATATTGTAATATGTGTATGTTTTCTTGTAGTCGACTATTAATTTGTATCTTGAGGTTTACTTGGTATGGAGTTCATAATATCTCTATCTTCGTGTTGCATGTCATGGATCTAATCCCTGGGATCCATTTTTATTTTTATGAATATGCAATGCCAATGCATGCGTAGCAATCCTTGGTGAAGTGATCATGGCCCTTAGGTCTACAATCGAGGTAAAAAATAGACCTAGGAAGTTGTTGAAATTTACCATGTCGCTGCCACCCCTGATAATCATAATCAAATCACAAATTGGATGCTTGTGTTGTTCATGATAGGTAGGCCATTTCAGATTTAGATATCATGGAACATGTAGCCCCCCCAAATTCCTATCCTAGGGCATACCCTATGAAGAAGGCAGCATTATTATGGTACCTTAACTTTTTCTAGGAAGATGAACACCCTGCTAGGAAGCATCTTCATGGATACGTAGGTTGAAATATATGTCATGTTTGGTTTGGAGGATGTCAAAAGGACACAACATAATCATAGGTTCAACTTAGACACATTGATGAGAGGTTAGCACACATTGAGCTACACTTATTGTGAACTTCATTCTCATGCTCAATGATCAAGTCCTAGATATCTAGATCCTATTACTTCTTGAGACATGCTTACTTCTACTTTATGTTTTTACAATGCAGTTATATAGATACTCTAGTTACAATATAAATGTTGAATCTCCTTGAACTTTAGACAAATTACTATACCTATACCTGTACATGGTCAAAAATATTTGGTTGGATTGGGAAGATTAACACCACTTGCGATAATGTTGATTTCCAATTATATGTTTTAACTTGATATTATAAATTAATACAAATTAAACTTATACATACATACATACATACATATATATATATATATATATATATATATATATATATATATATATATATATATATATATATATATATATATATATATATATATATATCTAATATATATATATATTATTTATTGAAATATTACACTTTTACTATATTTCTTTCAAATATATACATTTATTTAATCTAAATATATATGTTGTAAATAAAAAATTAACAAACACATATATATTCAAAATTAGTAAATGAAGGACCAGTTCTCAGAACGAGATGGCAAGCCGGCAACAAAGGTAAATGTTTACCATGTGTGATGAAGAAACCAAGATTCATCATTCTGATGAACAAACTGGAGCTATACAGAAGTTATATGAAAGAGCATGTGCTTATATGCAAGTTAATTGGAGTATGGCCGATAGAAAAGAAGCTCACCAAATGGATCCAACAAAAATGGCAACCCCAAGGCCATATCGAGCTAAAGCTGGGAGCAAGATGCTTCTTCACGTTAATATTCTCGAACATGCAAGATAAAGAAAAAGTTTTTGAAAATGGTCCATACTTTCATTATAATGCTGGATTGTTTATGAGATACTAGGAAGAATGCTATGACCCACAAAAGGAAAAATTTCTGGCAGCCCTGTTGTGGGTTAGGCTATTTGGCCTCCTAATGGATTTCTGCGACCCAAAGATTCTAGAGGGCCTAGGAAACACAATAGGCAGATTTGTCAAAATAACAGAAACGAAAAAAAAAGGAAGATACACCTCATATGCTAGAATATGTGTTTACATGAATATATCTGACCCCATCCCTGACACATTATAACTAGAGTATCATGAAGAGGTCTAGCAGCAAACCCCCGACTATGAACATATTCCATTTAGATGTGGAAAATGTCATGAGTATGGCCACCTATTTAAGGAGTTCCCACTAAATATAGAAGAAGAAGAGTACATGCATAAACAATAGAGGAAAAACCAAGAAGACAAGGAAGGGTTTCAAGAATTAAAAAGCAAAAGAAGAAAAGCAAGAGAGAATACTAGCGGCGGGAAAAAAGAACAACAGGCCCAGTCGAGCAAAACAAAGAGCTTTGAAGTACTACAAGGAGAAGAAGAAGATAAAAACGAGGCCCAAACAATGGACTATTAGGGGGAAAAAGGAGACGAAAATAGCTCAAGCCAAGGGAAACTGAAAACTAAGAGGAAATCCCAAAGCAAGCCGACAGAGAAGGAGGAAAAAGAAGATAGAGAGAAGTTGGATAACACTACAATGGAAATAGATACAAGTAGGGGAGAAGAACTAAGCATGGAAGAAGAGGTGTTGAGGAAACTACTGAATGAATGGAGACATCTAGATGAACGATTCATTCCAGAAGACCAAAAACAACTATACAAAAAAACATTCTAGCAGTATCAAGAGAAATAGGGGCAGGGGAATATGGAGATGGCAGAATAACTAGGCCTCCAACACGAAAACACCCACGACTACCCTAACAAAGTGAAAGGCGGAAAGAAAAGAGTCTGAAGAAACCTACAGGAATCTATACAGATTATGGGATAAATGTTAATAAATAAAGGGAGGGTTGTACCACTATCGGCGATATTCCACCAAATTAACCAAGAAACCCAATGATAATCACATCTTGGAATATAAGAGGCCTTAATAGTAAAGGAAAACAGAGACACTTAGCGGATAGGCTAAGAAAAGAGAAACCTCAACTCATGCTGATACAAGAAACCAAAATCATAGAAGGGAGGATGGGGGAAATCCTAAATAAAATAAAACCAAAATATGAAAGCATCACAATAGATGTGAAAGGCGGTGCGGAAGGCATAGCAATACTATGGAACCTTGTAGAGATTATAGTAGATTACTGGATAAGCATGAAAAGAATCCTCACGTGGGGATTCCAACTAATCAGAAACAAAGAATGGTTTATAGTCTTTGTAATATATGGTCCTCATATTCCAGTAGAAAAATGAAGTTTCCTCTTTCAAATACAACAACTAGGAAAACTCCATGAGGAGAAATTTTGGCTGATAGTAGGGGACTTCAATTTGACAACATCAATAGAGAAGAAAAAAGGAGGTTTCCAAAGAGAAGAGCTGGAGATGGAGAGGTTTAGGGATCTTCAAGAAGAACTAAAATTGGTAGATATCCCAACCATAAATGGAAAATATATGTGGAACAATCGAAGGGGAGGAAGTAGACAGATAGCCTCTAGGCTAGACCGATTCTTAGAAAAACATAACACTTCATTAGGAAATATATTTTTCTATGAAGAAACAATCCTTCTGTGTTTACGATCAGATCATTGGCCTATTAAACTCGAAATTGCTATGAACTAAGAGAACGAGAATAGTCCCTTTAGGTTCAAGGCTTTATGGATAAGAGAAACTACCTTTATTGATAAAATGAAGGAATGGTGGAGAGGGACTGAGAATGTGATAGAAGGAAGAAACCAAATCCACACCTTTCAACTCAGATTAAAAGATCTAAAAGGGAGGATAAAGAAATGGAACAAAGAAGAATTTGGGAAGGTTCAGAAGGAACGAGAGATACTTCAGATAAAGGTGAAGCATATACAACAGAAAATTATTGAGGAAGGAAGAAGAAAAGAGCTTGTAGAAGAGGAGGGATCAGTGATAAACAAATTTGAAGAAAGGAGAAAACAAGAGGAAGAAATGGAGAATCTGCTCATTCAACATTTAAAAGGGCTTATGATAGAACCAAATATTAGAAGGGAGGATAACATTCACAAAACTAGTCAACACATCCCTAATCTAGTAAGTAGAGATCAGAACCTTGCTCTTCTAAGAGTAATAACTAAAGCAGAGGTGGAGGAGGTAATTAAAAATATGGCGAAGAATAAAGCACCTAGGATTGATGGATTTACTATAGAATTCTTCCAAGCAACTTGGACCTTCATGAGTGAAGACCTAGTGAAATTAGTAGAGGAATCCAGATGCACAAAAGAAATGACCCGACCCTGAACTCAACATTTCTAGCCCTGATCCTAAAGACAAAGCACTCGGAAGAACCACAAGGGTTCCAATCTATAGCTCTTTGCAATGTTATATATAAAATCTTAGCTACAATAATGGTTAACTGACTGAAACCCATACTACCTGGCTTGATATCCCAAGAGCAGACAGTGTTTGTCAAATGCATACAAATAACAAACGACATATTGGTGGCATAATAAGAAATTCACTCCTTAAAAAAATAAAAAACCAAAGGGACGCTGGTAAAATTAGATTTGGCCAAAGCTTACAACAGGCTAAACTCGAAGTATCTCCAAAAGATACTAAAGGCATTTGGCTTCGATGAAAGATGGATAAGCTGGGTAATGTCAATGGTAACCACTCCAGTTTTGTCAATTCTGCTTAATGGATCACATATAGAAGCTTTCAATGCTACCAGAGGGCTCAGGCAAGGTGACCTGTTATCACTCTTCTTGTTTATCCTTGCAACAGAAGGTTTAGGAAGATACATGAAAGCAAAAGTCTACAGTGAATAGTATACGAGCCTAAGACTCAAGGGGAATGATCTTCCTCTAACCCACCAACAATTTGTAGATGACGTAATGTTATACGAACAAAGAACAGTCAAGGAAGCCAGAAAAATAATGGAAATTCTAACAGACTTCACAAGTGACTCTGGGATAGAGATAAACAAAGAAAAGTTGGATATATATTTCATCAACACCCCAACACCGTCCCAAGATTTCCTAGCAAGATCCATAGGATTTAGAATTGGGAATTTCCCCAGAAAGTATCTAGGTATCCAGCTAAATGACCAACAAAACCGAGTGGCCAATTGGAAAACCTTGTTGGGAAAGATTCAACAGAAAATGCAAAACTAGAAATTCAGAATGCTGAAAATCCCAAGCCACATAATACTGCTAAAATCAACTCTATAGTCCATTCCAATATACCAACTAACCAGCCAAGCTACCACTAAAACAATCTACCAAAAAATGGTAGACATGTTCAAATTTTTTTTTATGGAAAGGACCCAGTACGACAAAGAAATGGGTGCTCCTATCTTGGCACTGGCTCAGCAGATCCCTAAAGGAAGGTGGCCTTAGACTACGAGATCCCTACATCCTGAATCAGGTAATGGGAGAAAAGTTGTGGTGGAGATGGATACAGGGAGGGGTAGATCTTTGGAAAAAACTATGGGAGAGAAAATATGATATGCTGAGGTCCCTCGATGGAAAGATGAGAAGCCAAAATGATAAGAAAGGCTCTGCAATCTGGAATCTAGCCAGTGCCAATGGGGACCTGATCAACAAACATAGCTTTTGGGAAGTCAAAGGAGGGGATAAAGCCAAATTTTGGGAAGAAGCGTGGCAACAGAGGGAAAAACTCAATAACCAGCTACAACTAGTAGAAATCCACCAATTCACCAACCTCCACAGGGGCAACACGGTACAAAACTACTAGTGCTCAGAAGCAGAAGGATACTAGAGAAAGTGGAAACAACAACATGATTAGCTAGAAGTGCCAGAAACACCCCAATGGGAACTTTATTACAAGGAAATGGCAACAAGGAAAATAGTGATAAAAGAAGGATCGGACACCCTAAGATGGGGCCACAAAATCAAAGGCATGCTTACAATAGGAGAAGGCTACCAATTAAAAGAAGAACACAATAGACATCTAGAAATAAATAAATGGGAAAGCATATGGAAAGTAAAAACATGGCCAAAGATAGCCTTCTTCATATGGATCCTGAGCCATGGGTGAGCAATAACATCGGACCAACTGCAAAAAAAGGAATGTAAGGCCCATCGAGATGTGTCCTCTGTTTAGAACAGGAAGAGACAATGGAGCACCTTACTAATGCTTGCAATTTTAGCGATAACCTGTGGAAACAACATCAGCAACTGTTTGAAATTAGTGATAGGAATCCAAACAACATGCAAACAACAATAGATAATTGGAGGAAAACCATACCAGAACATGATCCTGAATAGGGCCTGGAGACTCTCGCTAGGATTCGTCCTATGGAATATATGGAAAGAACGAAAAAGACTAATCTTCGAGGATGAAGGTAGAGAAAAAATAGAAAAATGGAACCAGATAATTCAAAACATCAGAGAGACTATTATTACATAGAATTGGTTTGAGGAGGATTGGAAAGCTAACCCGAAGGAAGCAAAGATAATGACCCGCCTGAATCTAAAACTAGGCATGACACATAAGCTAGCTAGGAAGCACCAAACCAATGAAGCAGAGGATGTTAACCAATTCAGAAGAACCCAGAAGGATTTGATCAAACTAAACATCGACGGTGTTGTGAAAGGGAATCCTGGCGAGGCGAGGACAGGAGCAGTATTCAGAAACAATCGGGGGAAGACACTCAGAATCTACGTGATAGACTGTGGCAACGCAACAAATAATGAAGCAGAGCTTCACACCCTAAGAAAAGGGTAGTAAATTGCAATAAGAGAGAAATATCAAAAACTATAGGTTGAAGGCAATTCGAAAATGGAAATCAAAATAGTCAAAACGCTATAGCAATGAACCCAGTGGGAGAAGATTAGCCGAGGTTGGAGAACCACCTGGATGGTGCAAGAAATTGGTAAGCTAACCAGACAAATAGACTACATCCTCCCCACCCATGTAAGAAGGAAAGGCAATGCACTAGCTGACAACTTGTCTAATTGGGGAAGCAGCCATGTAGGAAGAACTGTAGACGCAAACGAGGAAGAGCTACACCAAATGGAGGAGATGGCAAACTTAGTAAAAATCGTGGAACAAGACAAAGAAGGATAGGGGATCCCCTGATCGAGGTGTAACATAAGGAAAGAAGAGGGACCAGGGAGATGGGACCGGGAAGGGGGGTGGAAGAGGCCAAGTGTACGAAAGGATAAATGAGGGAAATGGAGTGAGAGGACAGGGGCGAAAGAAAGTGGATGGGTAGGGCAGAGAAGGAACAACCCCCGAGAGAATGAGGGTGGAGATGGATAAGGAGGACAATGAATATGGCAGGGGGTTCAACAGGACGACAGGTAGAAGAACGCCAACAAGTGGCAAGGTGAGGGATGTGGGCGTACGGCAAGAGTAGTAGGGAGTAAGTGAGGGTTAATGTGAAGAGGTGGTAGCTAGGATGGAGGGTCACCATTCCGAGGTGATGACGTAGGGGTTAGTGTAGGGAATGATGACAGATAGGTGGCAACAAACGGAAATGATAGGAAGGGGAGGGAAATAAACCATAAGGGAGATTAGGCCATAGACAGACACATGCAGAAGAAGGAGACGAAAACCGGAGAGAGGAAATGTGGCTGAAGAACAACACTGCAGCTTACGGACAGAAGCAAAGCCAGTCCTATAAGTTGTTATGTTTATCCTCTGACCCCTTGCTTCATAAGGAATAGGATGAATATCTGCATTAATATAGGAAATTTGTTAAGGAAAAGGTATGAGTCTAGCAAGGAGGTACCCAGGAACTCCTGTGATCCTGGTTGGCCAAAAACATTAGAATGGGCAATGAAAATCCTGGGTAGTAAGCTAAGGAGGGAGGGAATAGAATTC
The DNA here is from genome assembly GCA_000404065.3 of Pinus taeda. NCBI lineage: Eukaryota > Viridiplantae > Streptophyta > Pinopsida > Pinales > Pinaceae > Pinus > Pinus taeda. Next base: position 44,622 of record APFE030767753.1, on the reverse strand, counting down.
GGGATGGGAAAGGTTTCCACCACATCAAATTTTCGAAACAAAATATGGAAGAACGAGACCATAATCGTCCCCATTGGAAGCTCTGAGAGAAAACCAGAAGGTAAAAAGGAAAAACCTCAAAGAGCAAGTAGAGCTGAGAAAAGAGGGAACCAGGGAAACAGAAGACCTCTAGGGGAGGAAAAACATAGGGTCAACATTCTGAGGGAGAACATACCCAAAACCAAGAGACCCTGCGATGTGAGGAACAACAAACCAACCTTCCCTGGTGGCGAACCTATGTGCACACCCTAGATAGAATGGAAAGAACCCATAGTTTTGAGAGGGTTGGTGAAATTCTAAAAGAAATCTTGAAGAGCACAAATTATGGCACTGGAAAGGATAATATAAAGGAAATAGGTAAATGAGAAATTGTTTTGTTTCATTATTATCAAACTGATAATCGTAATGGCTATGTGATAGGTCTCACCTCACACCACACCTAGTACAGTGAGGAAGAAAGAGAACAAGAAGAAGCAGTTAACAACAAGCAGTCAAGTTTTAAAATGGCGACCAGGAGGGGCAAGAGAGACAAAAATATAGTAGAGGGAACAAGCAACTCAAACAAAGAACAAAGGAAAAAAGGGAGAAAGCCAGGTTGTGAACATATGAAAACCCTCATTGATGCATACATGGCAGGGAACCCGTTAGACATCAGAGCCCAAATTGTTGGATGGGAGTGAGAACTAAACGACAGTATAAAAAACCAACACATCCCCATGGAGGAGTGAGAAAGTATGGTTCCCGATCCATGGAATTCTCGAGTTCGTCACTCCCTCTTGAGAAAAACAATACAACAATATTGGGTCATGAAGAACATGGTGGCATAGGCCATGACCCTTAATCGGGAATAAACAACTAGCGTTGGATCAGGTGTACCTGTTGCAACTGGTGTAGGGACAGGTTTGCAATTTTCCATCCCGAATATTTTCGAAAAATCTTTGGAATATTTATTTTGACAAATAAAAATTCATTTTTCAGATTACTCAACTTCTATGCCAAGAAAATATTTCATGAGACCAAGATCTGTCATCTCAATTTCTTTCATCATGGTTTCCTTAAATTCATCTATGTCAAAATCACCTATAAAAATCATGTCATCAACATATAAGAAAACAATCAAAATATGTCCATGCTCATTTACCTTTGTGTATAAGGTAGGCTCAATGTTGCTTCTGCAAAATCCATTCTTGATCATGTAACTATCAATTGTACTATACCAAGCTGTAGGTGCTTGCTTCAGTTCATAGAGCACTTTCTTCAACCTGTAAACTTTGTCTTCGTTACTTTCAACTTCATATCCTGGAGGCTGCTACACATAAATTTCTTCTTCTAGAATTCCATTCAAGAAGGTTGATTTCACATCCATCTGATATAATTTCAACTTGTTCTAAGCTGTTGTGGCTAGAACTACTCTTACAGTATCCATTCTAGCTACTGGAGCAAATGTTTCTCCAAAGTCTATTACCAGTTGTTGCGAGAATCCTTTTGCTACACGTCTTGCTTTAAATCTGTCAATTTCAACTTTCTTATTCAACTTTGTCTTGTACACCCACTTCACACCAATGAGATTTTTGTCCTTTGGTAAATCAACCAAATCCCATGTATCATTATTTTCAATAGCTTCAATTTCTTCATGCATGGCTTGCACCCAATTTTCATCTCTGATTGCTTCTTCAAACGAAGAAGGTTAGAAAGACAACAATGAAAAATTTGAACTAACATCGAAATCATCATAAATATCTTTCAAACTTCTCATCTTTCTCTTACCATTGCTTGATTCATCACCTAATTGATTGCTGGGAGAATCTTGATCTATTGATCTTCTTGAGGATCCATGCTGCTATGAAAAATCTTGGAGTCCTCGTTGGTGTGTCTCTATTTGGTGTCTTTAGTTGTGATTCTTGTTGCTCCTTTTCTACTACATCATCTTCTTCCATCAATGGCACTTGTGCATCAACTGTTTTGTCTACAGTTCCATTGCATGACTCTTGTTCCTTGAACACAATAGCTCTGCTAATTATTGACTTCTTTGTGATGGGGTTATACAATTTGTAAGCTTTTGATTACTCACTATAACGAGTGAATATGCATTTTTCACTTTTATCATCCAATTTTTCTCTTATCTCCTTAGGCACATGTGCATAAGCTACACATTCAAATACTTTGAGATGAGATACATTGCAATACATACCTCACCATGCTCGTTCTAGTACTCTGTTCATCACACTCTTTGTAGGATATTTGTTGATCACATAAAAAGCACATGCAACTACTTCTGTCCAATAGTCATTAGACAAGTTTCTACTTTTCAACATGCTTCTTACCATGTTCATAATTGTCTTGTTCTTTCTCTTTGCTACACCATTCTGTTGTGATGTGTACCTGGTTGTAAACTGCCTTCTGATCCCATGTTGTTTGTAGTAATCATGGAATACCTTTGAGTCATATTCTCCACCACGATCTGACCTCAATACCTTGATCTGTCGATCACTTTGGTTCTCTACTAAGGCTTTGAATTCTTTGAACTTTGTAAAAGTTTCAGATTTCTGCTTCATGAAGTAAACCCAAGTCTTTCTGATGTAGTCATTAATGAAAGTGAGGAAGTAGCAACCTCCACCAATCGACTCTGTCCTCATAGGTCCACACAACTCTGTATGCACTAGCTCAAGAGGTTGCTTTTCTCTGTTTGCAACTCCCTTTGGAAAAATTTCACGATGTTGCCCTCCCAAGATGCACAAGTACTAGCAGACTCCTTGATGGGAGGTAATCCTCTGACCATCTCTTTCTATTGCAGTAATTTTAAACCAAAAAAGTGCAAGTGTCCAAATCGAAAGTTCCATAACCAATAATCATTAGAACATGCAACTATAAAAGAACTCACCTGACCACTGTAATTCAAAATGAGAGGAAATAGTATGTTCCTCGTCATCTACACCTTTTCTATCAGCGGCTTTCTTGGGGGCTTGTCATATATAACAACTTCTTGACCTTGAAAGATAAGTTTGTATCCTTTCTATGTCAATTGACCAACACTTAACAAATTATGTTTGAGACTAGGAACATAATATACCTCTGAGATTGTCTTCAATTCTCCCTGCTTGGTCAGAATGTTGACCAGTCCTTTTCCATCTACTTCCACAGTCTTGTCAATCCCCAGATTTACCTCTGTTTCAACAAATTGATTAAAATTTGCAACCAAATCCTCGTTGCCTGTCATGTGGTTCATGAATGGTATGGCAAGCTAGGAACATGGAGTTAGTACTCTCTGTAGTGACATTAGCTCTCTGGATCCTTTGATCAACTATTTTCTTCCTCCAATCATGAGCATAATGACCAAATTTATTGCAGTAATAACATCTCACCTTTGATTTGTCAAGTCTTTGATTATTTTTGAAGCTTTTCTAGTTGCTTCCACTTGCATGTTCATGTTCTTCTCGGTCATCTCTTTGACCACCATATATTCCGCTTCATCCTTTGCCTCTCGTTCTACCTCTGCCTCGACCTCTATCTCTTGAAATAGAAACCTGACTTTTGAAAGCAATATCTAAAGTGGAATCCTTATTTCTGTCTATCCTTGCCTCATGCGATAGAAGTGATCCCATTAGCTCATCAACTGTCAATGATGGCAAATCATTGGCTTCTTCTATGGTTGCTACCACAACATCAAATTTAGTAGACAAGAATCGAAGAACCTCCTCAACCACTCTTTGATCATTTATATCTTCACCATAAATCTTTAACTGATATACGAAAGTTATGACCTGATTGATGAAAGAATCAATGTCCTCTGTTTCCTTCATCTGTAGACTTTCAAAATCTCTCCTAGTATTCCGCAAGTTAACAATATTGGCTTTGGCCATACCTTTATAGTTTGTTGCCAAAGTATCCCATGCTACTTTTGCTGAAGACATGGTCATAATCTTTTGGAACACTGTTAGGTCCACTCCCTGCTAAATATGCTGCAACGCATGTGCATTCTTCTTCTTGTCTTTCTTCCATGTTACCTCTCTGTATTACTGAGAGCTTGCTCTTCTTATTCGTTTTAAGGTTTTGAAAACTCAAACTTGACATAATCCTAAACATCATGTGCCTCCAACGTGGTTGCTATCTTAATAGCCCACACATCATAATCTTTCTTGTAAACAGTGAAAACTCGAACTAGAAATAGAAATTTGAAAAATCCATCTTTTTCCAAAATTATCTTTTTGAAAAAATCTCTTAAATACTTTATATAATCCGTTAAAAAATAATCTTTTTATATGTAAAAGGAAAAACCTTTATCAATAGCTATTCACGAATTAACAAAACTTTCTTTTTCTTATACTTCAAAAAAAACACTCTCATCAATGTGACTTTGGTTGACGTTTTAAAACCTCTCGACTTAAAACGTGACTTCAAATATTTTAAGATACGTGATCATGTCTGTTTTAAAAACAACATCTGCCGTTTAACCTTTCTTCGAGGGCTCTTCACAATAGCACGCCTGCCGCTGCCTTCCAACAAACAACAGCCTTTAGTACAGACGACGCTGCAAGCCAATAAGCTCTTGCACATTGGCGTTTCACCTATAAATTTTGGTTTTTTCAAGGTTCTGATATCATTTTGTTTGGTTGGAAAAGCATAAGAGAACATACATAATTCATACTTAAAAGATAAAAGATGAGCGGTTGCTCTTTTATTGATTCCACAAAATATGATCATTAGAGTGAATTTGGTAAATGACCATACAAAACATGATAATTACAATGAACTTGGTAAAAGTTATTTAAACATTTTCGACTAACCAACTGTCTAAAATATCTTAACATGCAATCACACACTCAAATTAGTTTATCACTTAACTAACTTGAGTCAACACTCAAACACCCAATCGTGCAATCATTCAGTTAACTAAATCTCTATTTTTAGCTAACTCCTCATTCCAAAGTAATTATCATATTTTAACGCAAACAATAGTGAATGCAGCTTTATGATATTTTGAAGAACTCGGTCTTCACTCAGCTCCTTGTATACAAACATTTCCCCCTCCTTTATCTTCTTCAACAATCACAACAGAAGCTCCATCTCCGTTCAAACAACAGACAATGCACGACTACACGTTCCCCAAAAATTAGAGCCTCAGCTTCATGTAGACAAGGTCGAACAACAAAACTTCACAACTCTAATGAGGATCATTGTAAACGGATTTGCGATTAACCAGACATTCTTTCACCAAACCGGTGACTACAAACTTCACTGGCTCCAATACCAATTGAAAGATTGATCAGAGTACAACAACGCGTAGATAAATCAAACACGCAGCTTTGACTGCTAACAAAAAAATACTCATGACATTGAAACAACAAAGCAACAGCTACAACTGCATACAATTACTAAGACTCTGCGTCCGGACTATACATCCTCCTATGCCCGATCATTTACTTTTCATACTCAAAACTAAGTCGGTTATTTGTCCCTTCAGATTGATATGGTTATGCCGGTGATGGATCTGTGAAATTAAGGGAGTTCATGGCAATGACAAGTCATGGCGGTGAGGTGGTAAAGGAGGTGTTCGGTGATTTGAAAATTGACCGTTGGTAATTATTTTCAACAAAATTGACGGGGATTTAGTGCATAACAACTTAATCAGCCTAGAAAAGTTGTCTAATATTAGCAACTTATGCATCTCTTATTGTTCTCAATAGCTCTACCTGAATTTGCAAGAGAGAAGCAAGGTGCTCTACAGTATCCGTGAGGCTCAAGATCCACTTTTATGTTTAGCCGGTAACTATGCCTTGTTCCATCTTTTGAGGTCACACGAATAATGTTCCTCATGACTCACATCAATGTATCAAATGCATGTTTAAATAACTATAACTATTGCTCCAAGGATGATGTAGATCATCCGACCAAATATATTAGAAGGCTTACTTGCTGATTGATTGCGTTTATTTAAATTTCAATGACATCTAGTAGAAGTGACATATGTAAGCTCTGAATAGCTACATGATTTCATGGCAAGAGTGCATTTGGTTTTAAATTGTAACAATGACTTGAAAGATAAAATACATAGCAAAACTTCTGTCTCTTGAAGTGACAAAAATTGAAGGACACTAATCTTAATGCCCGTGACTGTAATTTTTAAAATCCTAGACCCTTAATAGAGACATCTCAATGCTTACATGCCTATTTGTAGGCCCCTAATGGACGAATCTAAATGCCTATCTTTTTCATAACTCCCACCATTTCAAATAAAATTTTAGGAACCCTTAAATGTAAAACAAGAAAGAAATATCCCATCTTGTGAGAGGATAGTTTGTTAGTAAAGCAAAGTGGTTTCAATTTAATTTTCAAGTTATTATGCATTATCACAATTTCTTTAGTTATTATGCATTATCACAATTTGTTTTCTAGTGGGGGGATTTTAAA
>APFE030767753.1:22389-34931 GCA_000404065.3 Pinus taeda | reverse complement strand
ATATTATTTTATTAAAAAAATTATTTATTATTCATAAATTAATTGATTTAACATTATAATTTTTATATATTTTAAAAAAGTTTTGTTGGAAAATGTAACTCTTATTTGTCTTAGTTGTGATTCTTACTAAGTAAAGGAGTTTGTTCCTAGTAGTTAGGATCTATTTCCTATATTGGTGTGTGGTTGAGATATTCTCTACACAACAAATTGTGTCTGCATGTATATATGTAATTGCATTTGATTAATGAAACAATTGACATTGTTAGATTTTATCATGGTATCAGAGCTCTGAGAGCCTGGCCCCCACTGGGCTAGGCCCGTCCTGGGCTGATGAAAATAAAAAGTTTGATGATTGTTTTGTTTGTTTCATTTGCTTGTTTTTCCATTGTTTGTGGCTGCTACGTCACTACAAATGGGAGCGTGCCAATCAAGGCTCATTGATGTGAGCTCGCTGATTTGTGTGGGCTTTTGACGTCAGAACAGGTTTTGAAAAGGGGTGAAAACTATAATTGCTGCCAGATCTGAGTGATGCATGCTTTGTTCACTGCGTGGAGGAGCAACATGGATTGTGCTTCCAGATTGTGCAGATCTGTGAAGATCTGAGTGCTTGGTGGAGATCTGCGTGCTTGAGGTAACTTGGTTGTTAAGGCTTGTTGATGTGAAATGCTTTATTTTATGGCAGATGTCGCCTGTTAAGTGAGGTGGAGTTGAGGAATACGGTCGAACAAGACTTTTATAGCACGATTCAATGAGCTACCCCTTGCCTCCTTATTCCGACCCTTGCATTGTCAATTCCATGGCCCTGACTTTACTCTGCAAATTTAACATCATCGATGTGAAGGTAGGGGGAATTCGCTACAGCCAATATCAATTCTTTGCATATGAATTACTTTCTCAGACTCATGCTGAGCTTGATCAAACCTTTATTAAATCCTGAATCAGACTGCTCCAGTGTAGTTCGAATAGGGAAAATGAGGAAAGAAATGAAGAAAACATTTAGTTATACATTGACCAAGAAAAGCATATAATTGATTGAACACTGAATTCACACACACAATTAACAACACAGGATTTACATGGTAAAACCTTGACAAGGTGTCAAGGAAACATCCAAGGGGCAAGGGATTGGAATCTCTATTCAATCAACAATGATTCTCCACGATTACATTTCTCAGCCATTCACCAGTTTTATACAAGCCTCCTCCGTTACATAACTGCTATTTCGGTATAAAACTAACTAGTTACATTTTTACCCAAATTTACATAATTCGTTGTCAAACTTCTAACAAAGTCCACCTTGACAACAATTTTCCTAATCCTTTGCCCATGCCCATTCATCATCTTTTCTGCAAGCCAAGAGAAGCTAAACACCATCGCAACTTCTCTACTGTAACTGGCTTTGTGAATATGTCTGCACAATTCTCTCGGGTATGGATCTTCTGAAGAGCTACTTTTTTGCCATCGATCACGACTCAGAAAATGATACCTTACATCAATGTGCTTGGTTCTGCTGTGATAAGCAGGATTTGTAGCCAAGTGAATAGCACTTTGACTGTCACAAAGTACATTCACTTTCTCCTGTGTCCTTTCAATCTCATCGAGCAGACCCTTTAACCAGATTGCTTCTTTGTTGGCATCTGAAGCAGCTATATATTCAGCTTCGGTAGTGGACAACGCAACTGTTTCTTGAAGCTTTGACATCCAACTAATTGCTCCACCTGCAAGATTAAAGACATAACCTGTAGTAGATCTTGTTTTGTCCAAATCACCTGCATAGTCAGCATCTACATATCTACAGACTGATCCTTCACTACCATTAAAGATGATGCAATGGTCACTTGTGCCTCTTAGATATCGAAGCACCCATTTCACTGCTTGCCAATGTTCTTTACCTGGATTTGCCATGAACCTGCTGACAACTCCAACTGCATGTGAAATGTCAGGTCTTGTAGATACCATCGCATACATTAAGTTTCCTACAGCATTTGCATATGGTACATGAGACATATACTACTTTTCTTCATCAGTTCTAGGACTCAAAACTGAAGAAAGCTTAAAATGAGAAGCTAGTGGAACATTAACAAGTTTCACATTGTTCATAAAGAACTTTTCAAGTACTTTCTCCACATACTTCTACTATGATAACCAGAGCTTACCATTTTTCCTGTCTCTATGTATCTCCATGCCCAATATATGTTTTGCTGCTCCAAGATCCTTCATATCAAATGTCCTAGAGAGCTGAGCCTCTAACCTATTGATCTCTTCCATGCTTTTGCTTGCAATAAGCATATTGTCAACATACAAAGCTAAGATAATGAATATGCCATTGAAACTTTTAAATTATACACAATAATCATACTCACTTCTTATAAAGTTCTGGCTCACCATGAAGGAATCAAACTTCTTGTACCATTGTCTGGGAGACTGCCTCAGACCATACAATGATTTCCTGAGCTTGCAAACTAATCTTCCACTGCGACCTTGTAAAAAACCTTCTGGTTGTTCCATATATATCTCTTCATTCAAATCACCATGTAGAAAAGTTTTTTTAACATCTAACTGCTCTAACTCAAGATTAAGTAATGCAGTTAGTGCCAACATAATATGAATAGAAACAAGTTTTACAACTGGAGAAAAAATCTCATGAAAGTCTATACCTTCAACCTGAGAATACCCTTTTGCTACCAGTCTCGCCTTATACCTTTCGATACTTCCATCAACTTTTCGTTTTAGTTTGAAGACCCACTTGCATCCAACAACACTTCTCCCTTCAAGAAGCTCTAGAAGATCCTAGGTATTGTTCTTGACTAAGGAATCCATTTCTTCTTCCATAGTCGTTTTCCATTTTTTGCTATCTGTATCATATACTGCTTTCTGATAGCAAGTAGGTTCCCCATCTTCAGTAATCAAAGAAAAGATGAAGTAGAATCTTCATACCTTTTGGGAGTTTTTATTTCCCTTGTAGACCTTCTTAGAGCGACTGGTTGCTAAACTGGTTCAGAAAATTGAATTGGTTCAGAAGCTTCAACGGCTTCCTTTGTGTCTTCAACAACTTTTTTTCTCCAGAAGTCTCTCCTTCCTTTTGACTGTCATCGAAAGGTCTAGCCTCCAACTGAACTCGTTGATTTGGCGATACCTGCTCCTGTTCAATTATTTCAACATTTGATTTTAAAAGAGAAGATTCATCAAATGTTACATCTTGACTAATGACTATCTTCCACAATGTAGGATCCCACAACCTGTATCCTTTCACTGCATAGTCATACCCAACAAAGACATAACACTTCAATTTTGGATCTAATTTTGATTTTTAGGAATAACAGAATAAGCATCATAGCCAAATATCCTCAAATGTGAATAATCATAAGACTAACCTGTCCAAACTTCTTCAAGAATTTTATAATTAATTGCTACTGAAGGTGATTTGTTAACTAAATAACAAGCAGTAGATACTGCTTCTGCCCACAACTCCTTTTGCAAGTTAGCATTGCTGATCATGCTTCTGGCTCTTTCCATAAGAGTCTGATTCATAAGCTCAGCAACACCATTTTGCTGAGGCGTATAAACATCAGTTTTGTGTCTATTAATTCCCTCACCCTTACAGTATTGTTCAAATTCAATTGACGTGAACTCACCACCATTGTCAGTTCTTAAACATTGAATAGATTTGCCTATTCTTTTCTCTACCATTGCTTTAAATTGTTTAAAGACATTGAATACATCAACTTTCTTTTTTAGCATAAAGACCCAAACTTTACGGGAGAAATTATCAATAAATGTTAAAAAATATAGAGCACCTCCATATGACACAACAGGGGATGGTCCCCACAGATCAGAATGAATATAGTCTAAAATATATTTACTATTATGATTTCCAACTTTAAATCTCAGTTTACATTGTTTTCCATACACATAATGTTTACAAAAATCTAACTTCAAGGATTTCAGATCGAGAAGAGATTTACATTTCATCAGTATTTGAAGATCTTTCTCGCTCATATGGCCTAATTGTTGATGCCATAGACGAGTACCTGCTTCTTCCCTTTCTAACGCAACCGCTACTTCACTAACTTGAGTACTTCCTTTTAACTTGTAAAGATTTTTGACCTTTTCTGCTTTCATAACCACTAGGGCTCCTTTAAAGACTTTCAAGATGCAATCTTGACCTGTAAACTTATAACCATCTAAATCCAACACTCCCAAAGAAATCAAAATTTTCTTCAAATTAGGTACATGTCTAACACTAGTTAATGTTCTAACTGTGTTATCATACATCTTAATCCTGATATTCCCCATCCCAACAGTCCGACATGACACATTACTACCCATAAACACAGAACTACCGTTTACATTTTCATACGAAGTAAACCAATTTCTATGTGGGCACATGTGATGAGAAGCACTAGAGTCCAACAACCAGCTTTCTAATCCCTGAGAGACATTACATTCAGGTGAAGTTTCATCTATCATACATACTTCTTTAGCAAATAAAACTTCGTCTATCATACCTGAATCGACCTGATTCGCTTCTTTCTTCGGGTTATCAGATTCTTTTTGTTTCCAACAGTCTTTCTTCAAGTGTCCAATTTTATTACAGTGCCAACATTTTGCCTTACACTTATTTCCCTTTGATTTAGATCTAGAAGACACCCTTTGGTTTTGCTCCTCTTTCCTTTGAGCGTCCTCTTGCTACCATGGCTTCTAATGCAGCTGTTTCAGTACTGGATTACCTTGGTACTTCTTCAAACAAGAGAGCTCCCACGACTGATTCAAACTTCAAAGAATCAATAGTGCTCAAGCTGATTGAAGTTACGAAGTGATCCCATGATTCGGGCAGAGAACACAACAAGGTTATGGCTTTGTCTTCTTCCTGAATTTTAGCTTTCATATCTATTAATTGACATATAAGTGTATTAAAAACATTCAAATGTTCTACAACTTTTGAACCTTCTTTCATTCGAAGACTATACAACTGTCTTTTCAGATAAATTCTGTTGGTTAATGACTTTGTCATATAAAGTTTTTTTAGTTTTTCCCACAATCCTGAAGCTGTAGTCTCTTCAACAATATTGAAGAGAACTTCATCCTCTAGGCATAACCGGATGGTACTGAGAGCTTGGGCATCCAAGTCCTCCGAGTCTGAAGTAGTCATGGTTGCAGGTTTTTTAGTTGCCCCATCCAATACCTTGTGCAACCCTTGTTGCACAAGCAAATCCTTAACCTTCAGTTTCCAAAGAGAAAAATTGCTCTTTCCAGTGAATTTCTCCACCTCTAATTTTGCATTTGACATCTTAGCCATTTTTCTAAGGTTTCAATCTTCAGTGTTTCAACAAGGTTTTATATTTTTCCTTTCTTCACAAAGGTTTTAACAAAAAGTTCCCCAAGACAACCCTTGTACAGATTTTTGTTTCAAAACCTTTGTTTTCTTTTCTTCAATTTAATGAAAAAAAAACCTTTGCTTTTTTCTTCAATTTAAACGAATTCTTTCCTTCAATTTAAACAAATCCACCCCTTTGTTTTTTTACAAATTTATGCAATTTTTTTTTTTTTAATTTCTCTCAAAGATTTTTTTTTTTTTTAATTTCTCTCAAAATTTAACAAAAAATTATCCGAATCCATAAGCCAGGCCTCTGGCCACATGCAGACTCTGTTCTGGCAGCAGTATTCAAAGACAGCAGTAGGATACGCCCTCCAGCATGGCTTCAACACTCCACGACCTCTACTCCAACACACACTTCCTGTCTGCTTCAGCACACAGAGGTCTTCTTCAGCACCTCCAAGCCAACAACTGGCACAGTTCTCACAGCACATACCGTAGCTCTATGCACATGGCTCCCATGTAGAGACAGCCTGCACCTTCATGCAACAAAGCCTCCCTTCAGAGAATACACGCAGAGCCTCTGCTCCAGCACGCAGAGTCACACTCTAACAAGCAACGAAAATGCACTTTGGTCTTCACGCAAGCCACGTGGATAGTAACACCGGTCTGGCAACGTCTCTTGCACGCAGAGGTCTCTGGTCACGCATCTCTGGTCACGCATCTCTGGTCACGCAACACTCATACAACTGGTATTCACGCACAGAGAGCTCCTTCCATACAATTCCACGCTCCCTCTTCCAACAACCATTCCATGCTTCCACGCTCAGCCTTTGGCAAACATAAATCATTCCACGCAGAAAGAAGAATGGTATTTAGACACAGAGAAGGTGGTTTTTGGTCTTTAACACGTGCCTCCTCCTCAGCCTTTGATAGATAGAAAACATTCCACGCAGAGACACTAGGCAGAGGGGGAAAACAATGGTGGCAGTCTGGCAACACAGGTTCTGGGACGCAGAGGATTCTGAACGGGCAGCAATAGTGGTCCACGCTGAGACTTCTTGTCTTTAAGACCAACAACCGTTCCATCGAATCAAATGCAACCTTCAAAAATAATTATAAAGCGGAAACACAGGCTCAACTCAACTCATTGGCTCTGATACCATTTGTAGTTCAAATAGGGAAAATGAGGAAAGAAATGAAGAAAACATTTAGTTATACATTGACTAAGAAAAACATATAAATAATTGAAAACTGAATTCACACACACAATTAACAACACAAGATTTACGTGGTAAAACCTTGACAGGGTGTCAAGGAAACACCCACGGGGCAAGGGATTGGAATCTCTATTCAATCAACAATGGTTCTCCAATATTACATTTATTGGGCATTCACCAGTTTTATACAAGCCTCCTTCGTTACATAACTGCTATTTTGGTATAAAACTAACTAGTTACATTTTTACCCAAATTTACATAATTCGTTGTCAAACTTCCAACATCCAACTCCCTCCAGGCACGACTAACAATGATATAGAGAAAATGATGATGGGGAATGTTTATTTGTGGGCGATGGATTTTCCACCACCGATAAATATCATTTTCATTCTTCGGAATGTGGATCAATGTTCCTTGTTGCAGAATCTTCGCGATAGAGTGTATAATGTGTTTTTAGTCTACCCATCTATTAATCAAATGCTTCAAGGCATGTTGAAGATGACTAATGATTGCCTGGAATGGATATCTTTTCTTAGATCTGTACAAGATGATGTTTGGCAACCGAATAAACAGAAGAACCCCGTGTCTTTACCAGTTGGGCTGAATCCAAATCTGAATCTAAAATTTAAAATCAAAGCAGGAACAAACCCAACACCAAAACAAAGATCTTCATTAGAGGAATTCAAAAAATTATTCTATAAAATGTTGTTGACGGGTGAATTCTCACAGGGTTTCGAGTTGGGCCATTTGCATCCTAAATTTGAAGAACAAACAGGAAAGATTCTTGATGCGAAGAGGATTCAGATTCCTCATCAGGTTGGTGTTAATGTTAATTATTGATAGCATGATAGTAGTGAAGGTCGTTGTTTTCGGATCGAACTTCAAAGGTTCTGTTTTCTATCGGTTCAGTGAAAACATGGCATGCATGAAGAAAATACGTGAAAGAAACGTGTGAATGTCTTAGAAAATTATGTTGAAGGCAAAGAGCCTGCTACAGGAGATATAGTTCTTGCTTAATTTAGTGCAGATGGTTCCTAGAATAGGGCAATCGTTGTAAATTAGGAACTCTAGATCCTTCAGTTTCTTCTACCCCTGGTTTTTTGCAATGTTGCAACCTGGCATACATAAAAGTGTATGGTTTAGAAGAGAGTTCGATGTTGGAATGGTAGGAGAGTTGGTGCTAGTGGCTATAGATCGAAAAGATAAAGTGTGGGAATTGTCTCTGTGTGGGTGTTCCCTCACCATTTCCACTTCCACTATGCCGTGAAGTGAATTAAGATATGCTTGGTAAAATGAATTTTTTTCATGAATTATTTTTGGGTTTTGTCACTAAAACATGTTGAGCCTAATCAACTTAACATGTAAATAAATGCTATTTGTTAGAATTGATCACTTTAACAATGGAGAACTGAAGTTGGGAAGATTCAAGATGAAGACACCAAGGTTGAACATGATTTTAGAAGAAGTTGATTGTGGCAGTGGACATTAGTTGGCTGAAGCACCATTAGATGGACAAACAAGGTAAAATATTGTGTGCTAAAATAAAGCAGACTCATAGTGTATGTCACATACATTAGTAAGCAAGTCTAGGATGTTTGTAGTGGTCATTGTAAAGTATGTACTTGGTAACTCCAAGAGTTGGAGTGTGAAATATAAGCCTGATAAGGCATGTGTACCTCGACAGTTCATGGTAATCTAAAAACCACTTTGTATTTGCAGTGTCAATTTGTGATAAGCCAAAAACCACATGTAAGTGAAGCGTGACAAAGATTATTGTTAACATGGTATAGGGTTAGCCGAGAAAACCCTCGGCCTAGTTGAGTCCGGTCTTTGGTGAGCCTTAGTGGCTAGAGTGCCTTCGTGGCTGTGTTTAGCCTTGGTGGCATGGTTGAGGGTGATCCGTTAAAACCCAGAGCATGGTTATGGGTAATCCGATAAAACCCATGATGATATTGGAGGGGGATTTATAGGTACAGGTACATGTATGAAACTATAATGGTTGACAGATCCATGTATGTGAAAGACATCCTAAAAGACTGGCGGTTGTAGCGATTGGCATCCATGCATTCTGATAGATGGTTGTTCCTTTATATGGACGTTGACATATTCTTTTGTTATGTTTGACCACAACTAGATCTTTCATATTGATATTCAAACAAGTAGTCATTAAGGGGGAGTGTTGGAAAATGTAACTCCTACTTGTCTCAGTTGTGATTCTTACTAAGTGAAGGAGTCTGTTCCTAATAGTTAAGATCTATTTCCTACATTAGTGTGTGGTTGAGATATTCTCTCAACCAATAGATTGTGTGTGCATGTATATATGTAATTGCATTTGATTAATGAAACAATTGGTATCGTTAAATTTTATCGAATTTGTTAATGTAAATGTTATACATAAAATATTAATTATATGAAATCAATTTTATTTTTATTTTTATATTTATATTGAAGTTGTTGTTTTTTGGAATTGGTCAAAATAAACATTGTCTACCATTTTCATCTCTATTTGACATTTATCTCGATGTTTATACCCCTTACATATGTCCGCGTGTCCCGTGAAATTATTCACAAATAACGAGAGCTTTTTGAGGTAACTCATGGCCCCAATGGTCCTAATGGATCTGTCGACTAACTTGTCGTTCTGGTTATTTAGCCGCAGTACCTACAAGATCGATGAGGCACTGAACGATGTGGAGTGGACCCATTCAGGCTATTGTAAGCGAGTTGTGGTGTGTGCAACCTTGTTATTGACCCATCACCCAAAAATTTTGGTAGCTTGCCGACAATACTGGCATCGTTGGCACTAAATGGCGTCAGAGCCACAACATTCGCAAGTTCTACAGGGATCGATCACGACGCCAGTAGTCTATTATCGTCAATCAATAAAATTTGTACATTCGCAAGCGCGTCGAAGAAATCTACCAATACGAAATCAAACGTATTGCTCCCAAGAAACACTGATTAGAGATTCGACAATCTGCTGAAACTGGGCAACGACCCTGAAAACAAATTCCTCTACATCCTAATCGAGATCAGGCCAATTAGGTTCTTGAAATCCCCCAACAGTGTCCCTTTCAAATTCTTCCCCTAAATGTCGATACCCATAACCTTGTTGTTCGAGCAGGAAATGCACATCCACCTGCTACACAGATCATTGCCCGTCCATGAGTTATTGACCTTTAAAGTCTTCGCCATTTCAGTCATCACCTAAGCATCGATCAAATTTCTGGCACCGTGGCCCAGACAAGAAAGGAAACCACAAACCCACAGGCACCACCACACCCAGTTTGTTTCTTTAGAATTCAAAACCAAGAATCACACAAACTACAACCATTTTCAAAAGATCCTCGGCCCCCTAATTTTTATGGGCAGATTAAGTCTTAGTCATATAGACACGTCCATCTCCTCCAAAATGGACAGTAAGACACACATATTATGGAAGTTCGGCCTGAAGCAAAGCGGACACACGACACGGATTCTAGAAGTTTGACCCCGAGAAAAGTGGACACACGGACAATATAAAAGTGTAGTCTAGAAGCCTGCAAATTAGCTCGGAAAATAAATAATAGATACATTTTCTCACGTTAAGGATCGAATTACCAGGTGAATCGGTAGACATACCCCTTTTTAGCCTCACTTGTATGGCTAATGACTTCTGCCCTGCTTTTCCACATCATTTCCTTATTCGTAATCTGTTTTCTCCAGATTGTTGAGATTTTTTGTTTGAGCAAAATAGGAAAAATCTCAACTGATGACAACAATAGAATTCAGGTCCTAGATTAGCTCCAGGTTGTTGGGAGGGAGTTAATGTCTCCTATATTTGATGTGAGGGAGTTAATGAGGTTGTTAGATTCTCTATGCTACATAACAGGCAACCATTCGGATGGTTTGCTAAGAGTGTGAGAGGTTTGTGTGAGAATTTCTTGATGTAATCTCCAATTTGATTAATAAACTCCTGATGCCTATGTTTGGTGGACGTAGCCCAGATTGGTTGGGTGAACCACGTTAAAAACTATCTCCTATGTGCTTGATTGTTTTGCTGTGTTATTTTTAAATTTTATTGAATTGTTGTGCCTCTGAATTCCAACAATTGGTATCAGAGCAAGTTGGAGGTGCTGGTGCGTGGATGATTAAAGACTGCCTGTTGCCTGGATCGTTTGCTGGAAACGCGCATGGAGCTGGAGCGCTGAGGGAGCGTGGTGCTGGAGGTGCTGTGTAAAGCTCATTTGTTTTGTTTCTGCATGTGCACGCTGAGCGCTATAATACCTGCGCGGAGCCGTGGAGCTGTTTACGTGCTGAATTTCGTGGAGCCGTGGAGTTGTTTACGTGCTGAATTGGTATGTTGAACTGGTGCGTTGTTTATTATTGCTGAATTGGACGATTCGTGATCGGTGCACTCCATCATTCCCATGACTTGTTTGAATTTTAGTGGAAGAGTCACAACATTTTTTTGTTTTATGTGCAAAACAAAAGGTCGCAGCATTATTTTGTTTTTGATCTGCAAAACAAAAAAGAAGTTCCTGAATAAATAGAACAACTGAAGAACCACCAGTAAACTCTCTTTCTTAAAAGGGAGAGAGAAACATACATATTCTTTTCTCGGTTGTTTGGAAGCCGCATCACAATGTCCTGACTGGGAATTATGATATCAACGTTTTGTTGAGGGCAAAGGAAAGAGTGTGGTATGGTATGATCGTCGAAATGACGCTTCTTCCATGGATTTTACTGATTCTGAAAACATTCCGACCTGTATTATATTGAATAAATCAGTCAAGAAACTGGGTGGTTTGTGGAGGAGCAGGCATTGGCTTGCTTTGCATAAGATTAATGGTGTATGGTATGTTTTTAAGAGTGCGCAGGTTATATGTATGTTTTTTTTATTTGTACAAGTTTACAAATAATTGTGCATAGAACTGTTTATGTTGACCCAGAAGCAGGGAACTGTTTATTTTGGCGGTGGTCTTTGTGTAAAAACAAAGGCATAGGCATAATTTTTTTTTTTGTGGCAAAAGTACAGAGACATAGGCAGATTTTTTTTGTTGTGTAAAAACAAAGGCATAGGCAATTTTTTTTATTGCTGGTTTGATATTGGAGATTATTGTTCTTTTTTGATACAAATGGCGAAAACTCAAAGTGCCCGATTTGAAATTGAGAAATTTAATGGCAAGAATAATTTTGAGATCTGGAAGGTGAAAATACATGACTTGCTTGTCCAACAAGGCGTGGTAAAGGCATTGATGGGTAAATCCAAACAACCTTACAACATCACAGACGATGAGTGGGACGAAATGGATGAAAGTGCTATAAGTGCCATTCGATTATGCCTGGCGGACGATGTCCTGTTTAATATTGTGTCGGAGACAATAGCTGCTGGTTTGTGGACGAAACTGGAGAAACTGTACATGACCAAATCCTTAACCAATAGGATTCTCCTGAAGCGACAGTTGTACGGTTTGAGAATGAAGGAAGGTACATCGATTGCCGATCATTTAAATGCTTTTAATACTCTTCTTATGCAATTACAAAGTATAGAAGTAAAAATTCCATCTGAGGATAAAGCTATTACTTTATTATGCTCGTTGCCCGAATCATGGGATCATTTTGTTACTTCTATAAGTCTTAGTTCATCAGAAACTATTGAGTTTGATGATGTAGTTGCATCCTTATTATCGGAAGAAACAAGGAGGAAGTCGCATTCCGAAACCTTTACATCAGAAGCTATGATGGTTAGAGGTCGTTCGAAAGAAAGACGCCCCAGGAAGCCAAGCGACTCACGTTCAAAGTCAAAAGGGAAGAAGAGTAAGCTAAAATGTTGGTTTTGTGGCAAATCAGGGCATTTAAAGAAGGACTGCTGGAAGCGACAACAACAAACTTCAAAAGTAGAGTCTTCGACAGAGAAGAAGGAGGCGAATACGACAGATATAGGTTCGACATCTGGTTCAGGTATGAGTGATGAAGTATTATCAGTTAATGTGTCAAATCATGGTCAACATTGGTTGTTAGAT
>APFE030767753.1:0-13074 GCA_000404065.3 Pinus taeda | reverse complement strand
GAATTTGGGATTATATCTCTGCACATATATATAAATTAATACATAATTACAAAGTAAGTGTAAGCAATGGAATTTCTGTGTGACACTTTATAAGTATTTCATCATTACTTATGTTTCCTACATTTATACACAAATTATTAGTTTGGAAATCATAAGGTTCAACAGTCTCAACTGTTGCTTCACATATCAGCTCTTCAAACTTAACTTCATCTCCTTCTTGCATAAGAACTTGTTCCTGTATTGTCAAAGTTTCAAATATCAATGTATTATCAAATTCTTTCTACTGCAATAAATCATTTCTTCTCTAATTTAAGAGGCATTCTCCATCCTCCTTTACTTCAGAGTTTTTATCTTCTAAAATATACTTCTCCATACTTCTGATAGCTTCAAAAGATTGGCCATCCTTTGTAAAAAACTCCTCTGTTAGTGTTCCTTTTCCCAAGGTTGAATCCTCTGCATAGGTTTCTTCCTTCTTAACATCTTTCAGTAGATGTCCTCCCTTCTCAGTGACTGTCTCAACAGCTTCCATGCCTATTTCCACTGTGTCTATCATCATGGTGGATTCATGATCCTTTACTATGTTTTTAGTTAACATAGTCTCAACAAAATGGAAAATTGTGTGTGGTAAATTATGTATTTATGTTACTTTTAATTTTATTCATCATTAAATTGTTTTGTTGATATCAAATGCCCTTTTTGTGACAAATGAGATGACTAGCCCATAGAAAAAAAGAAGGGAATGGATTGTATATAAAATCTCCATGATATCACATACCCTTTTTCCCTTCCGTAAAGGCTTGTCATGTTTCCCGAGGTTTAACCTCATCGCAATCGGCCATCGCTCCTTCCATGGTCATACATATATATATATCTTCATCGCCCCTTCCGCTCTGATATGGAATATCGGAACGCTAACGTATGTCTTAGCATTAAACCACTTTAACGAAAATATATGGATTACACAGGAAACCCGCTCCAAATCATATATAGCGGATCTCAAATTTTATAGATTCGGCACTATAGGCCCATTGGTTCTGGCTCTTCAAGCCTTTCCACTACGCACTCTGATCTCCGCTTCCTCCAATTGCGATTTGCGATCAGATCTTGGCCATCGATCCGATCTGATATCCGATGGTTGAGATTAAGTCGCGTGATTACATATGGCTCAACCTCAATGCCTGACTCCTTCCACTTCCATACGCTAATCCAATATATTTATAGACTCGATAGGGATATAAATCATTCCCTACAATATTTCAAGTTTGGCACTTGATTCCGACTGTGTTTTTCACTGTTTCTTAGTGTAATTGGGTTTTTTCGCTTATGGGAGTTAAATTGTATAATGGACCCACTAATGCGATATTTCACCTTCCCAATTCCATCTCATTCATTAATCTTCCGAGATCTAACGGTTCCTGAGCATCAATCTTCGCTCCTCTGCTCGTTCCTTTTACTTAGAATTTATGCTAAGTCTTCATTTTTGCTCTTCTTTAAAGGTTTTGTCGCACTGTTATTTTGCCAGAAACTCTTCCTCCTGAGCTTGATTCGTCCTTCTAATGGATTCAACACCCCATTTCGATCCTCCTCTTTATGTATTCTCTGTGTGATCACTGCACTTCACCTGCACATATATAGTGGAATTGGGTGCTCGCCCTCTGATACCACTTACCATTGTTCCTCCGCTCGGTAATCCACTTACATTGTTTAAAAACAACTCTGACATGATTTTCGGGTTTTCTTCAGGTTCTGCTCCTTCGGTTAATTACTGCACACTCCCCCTACATCTATGATATGCAAAATACATTACTCAGTCATAATTCGCAAGTAATTATGACTATTGTTTGCATATCAATATTGTCTTTGTATTCATATTACTTTATGAATAAGTCTATATTATTTGTATTCCTCCTAAGCTTTGATTGGTCCTTCTAATGGGTTCAACACCCCATATCGATCCTCCTCTTTGTGTGATCGCTACACTTCACCTACTATATATATATATATATATAGTTCGCTCATCTTCCACCATTCGATGCTTACACTTATTCAATTCGGGATTAAATCTCTGCATATATATATATAAATCAATACATAATTACAAAGTAAGTGTAAGCAATGGAATTTCTCTGACACTTTATAAGTATTTCATCATTACTTATGTTTCCAGCTTTTATACACAAATTATTAGTTTGGAAATCATAAGGTTCAATAGTCTCAACTGTTGTTTCACATATTAGCTCTTCAAACTGAACTTCATCTCCTTCTTGCACAGGAACTTGTTCCTGTGTTGTCACAGTTTCAAATATCAATGTATTATCAAATTATTTCGGCTGCAATAAATCATTGCTTCTCTCATTTAAGAGACATTCTCCATCCTCCTTTACTTCAAAGTTTTTACCTTCTGAAAGAAACTTCTGCATACTTCTGACAACTTCAAAAGATTGGTCATCCTCTGTAAAACACTCCTCTGTTAGTGTTCCTTCTCCCAAGGTTAAATCCTCTCCATAGGTTTCTTCCTTCCTAACATCTTTCAGTAGATGTCATTCCTTCTTAGTGACTATCTCAATAGCTTGCATGGTGATTTCCATTGTGTCTATCATCATGGAGGATTCATGATCCTTTACTATGTTTTCAGTTAACATAGTTTCAATAAAATGGAAAATTTTGTGTGGTAAATTATGTATTTATGTTACGTTTAATTTTATTCAACATTAAGTTGTTTTGTTGTTATCAAATGCCTTTTTTTTTAACAAATGAGATGAATAGCCTGTAGAAAAAAAGAAGGGAATCGATTGTGTATAAAATCTCCGTGATATCACATACCTTTCCGCCCTTCCATACAAGCTCATCATGTTTCCCGAAGTTTAACCTCATCGCTATTGGCCATCGCTCCTTCCACAGTCATCCACATATATATATTATATATATAATATATATATTATATAATATATATATATATCTTCATTTCCCCTTCCACTTTGATGTGTGATATTGGAACGTTAGCGTGTGTTTTAGCTTTAAACCACTTTAACGCAAATATATGGATTACACAGGAAACCTAATCCGAATCATATATAACAAATCTCAAATTTTATAGATTTAGCACTATAGGCCCATCGGTTCCGGCTCTCCAAGCCTTTCCATTGCGCACTCTGATCTTTGCTTCCTCTGATTGCGATTTGCGATCAGATCTTGGTAGTCAATCCGATCTACAATCTGAGGATTGAGATTAAGTCACGCGATCACATATTGCTCTACCTCAATGCCAAACTCCTTCTGCTTCCATATGCCGATCCGATATCTTTACGAACCCGATAGGGATATAAACCATTCCCTATAATATTTCAAGTCCGACACTTGATTCCGACTGTATTTCTCACTGTTTCTTAGTGTAATTTGGTTTTCTTCTTGCGGGAGTTAAACTCTATAATGACCTTGCCGATGCGATATTTTTCCTTCCTGATTCGATCTCAGTCGTTTACCTTCCTAGATCTAACGGTTCCTGAGCATCAATCTTCGCTCCTTCGCTCATTCCTTTTACTTAGAATTTATGCTAAGTCTTCATTTTTTCTCTTCTTTAAAGGTTTCATCGCGTTGTTATTTTGTTGCAGACTCTTCCTCCTGAGCTTTGATTGGTCCTTCTAATGGATTCAACACCCCATTTTGATCCTCCTTTTTATGTATTCTCTATATGATCACTGCATTTCACCTACACATATATAGTGGAATCGAGTGATCGCCCTCCGATACCACTTACCATTGTTCCTCCACCTGATAATCTGCTTAAACTGTTTAAAAACCACTCCGACATGTTTTTCGGGTTTTCTTTTGGCTATGCTCCTTCGGTTAATTACTTAACACTCTGCTTGCATCTATGATATGCAGAATACATTACTCAGTCATAATTCGCAAGTAATTATGACTATTTTTTGCATATCAATATTGTCTTTGTATTCATATACTTTATGAATAGGTCTATATTATTTGTATTCCTCCTGAGCTTTGGTTGGTCCTTCTAATGGATTCAACACCCCATCTCGATCCTCCTTTCTGTCTATTCTCTGTGTGATCACTGCACTTCACCTGCACATACATACATACATACATACATACATACATACATACATACATACATACATACATACATACATACATACATACATTACATACATACATACATACATACATTACATACATACATACATACATACATACCAACATACATTCTACATACATACATACATAATACATACATACATACATACATATCACATACATATATATATATATTATATATATATATAATATATATATATATATATATATATATATAATATAGAATGATATAGTTCACTTATCTTCTACCATTCGATGCTTACACTTACTCAATTTGGGATTAAATATTTGCAGAGATATATAAATCAATACATAATTGCAAAGTGAGTGTAAGCAATGGAATTTCTCTGTGACACTTTATAAGTATTTCATCACTATTTATGTTTCCTACATTTATACACAAATTATTAGTTTGGAAATCATAAGGTTCAACAGTCTCAATTGTTGCTTCACATATCAGCTCTTCAAACTGAAATTCATCTCATTCTTACATAAGAACTTGTTCCTATGTTGTCACAGTTTCAAATATCAATGCATTATCAAAATATTTCTTCTGCAATAAGTCACTACTTCTCTCATTTAAGAGACATTCTCCATCCTCCTTTACTTCAGAGTTTTTGTCTTTTGAAAGATACTTCTCCATACTTATAACAACTTCAAAAGATTGGTCATCCTCTGTAAAACACTCCTCTATTAGTGTTCCTTCTCCCAAGGTTAAATCCTCTGCATAGGTTTCTTCCTTCTTAACATATTTCAGTAGATGTCCTTCCTTCTTAGTGACTGTCTCAATAGCTTCCATGGCTATTTCCACTGTGTCTATCATCATGGTGGATTCATGATCCTTTACTATGTTTTCAGTTAACATAGTCTCAGCAAAATGGAAAATTGTATGTGGTAAGTTATGTATTTATGTTACTTTTACTTTTATTCCACATTAAATTGTTTTGTTGATATCAAATGCCTTTTTTTTTACTGTTAGGTGATTTCATTGTTTCATCATGGATCCAGCTATTTGGAGTTCTCTTCCATTTGAAGTTCTTGAACTTGTCTTGCTGTGGCTCCCTTTGTTGGTTGTGATAAAGTTTGGCACTGTATGTAAGAAATGGAAGGATGCTTTGCAGAACCCTTCTTTCTTTTTACAATTCAAGAATGTCTCCACGAACTAATTTGGATTTCTCGTTCGTTTCCTCAATAGTGAAGACAATCGTTTTGCTGCCCAATACCTTAATCATAATGGCCACATATATCAATTTCATTTGGAATTCATAGATTCAAGATACATAGTAGAGTGTATTGTTGGACCAATTGTGGTTTTATCCTTACCAACAGAATGCTTCCAAAAACACAACTATTTTGTAATGAATCCATTTACAAAGGCATTTAAAAACATAGGGCTAGTACGAATTGGATACTTGGGGTTCTTTTCATTATTGGAAAATGTAAGCAGCAGAAAATATGACTGGGTTGCTCTAAAACATATCTATGATGGAATGTAGTCTGAATTTTATGTTTGTAGTAGTCCTCATAGGGTATGGAAAAGGGCTGCTGTTCCATTTGGTGGCACTTCACCCCCCCAAGAATGTAGTGTTTTATAAAAGTAAATTGTTTTGACTATATCTCGATAAGGAGTATGAATATCATCCTCGGTACACATATACAATCTATTGGTTAGATGTAATAAAAAATGAGTGGGGCTTTTCATTTGTTCCAATCAGTGACATACGTTGTATGTCATTAGCAATATACATGAATCAGTTGATATGCCTTGTCAATGATGGGTCCACTTCTATATGGTCAATTGAAGAATTAGATCATTTCCAATTTGGTCAACCGTGTGTTGAAAGAAGAATTGACTATTTTGAAAATGATTGGGGTTTCAGATGGAAGTTGTTGGAAGAAATTTCTACAGATATAAATAACAAATGTCCTAGCTATCTTTTGTTCCAAACAGTCCATGGTTTGGTTCTTATGTGCAACTATAGTGAAGTTCCTTTCCTATTATATGACTTGATAACTCGCATCTGTTTTCGAATAGATATTGATAATTCAACTAATGAGAAGATGTCTCCGTTTTGGTACCCAACACAAGAGAACTACAATGATCTGATTGACTATGGAGATTTTTTTGCAATTGTTTCCCATATGGATTCTGTTGATGAGATTACACCGTTGGATATGGTGATGGATTTTTAGGATATTAGTATTCTTAGGAGTTCTTATAAATATTTCCATTTTTATACTCTCTGTGGTTGTGGAAAATATTTCCATTTTTGCCTCTATACATACTATGTGTCTTTATGGTAATACTTTAAAATTATGTTTGTATCAATCTTTATCATGTAAAATATTTAATATTGTTTCTACTAATGTTTTCTTATTTACATGTAGATGTTTCTCGATGTTATGCTTTTTTCTTTGTTTGTATAATTATAATTTCTATGATTTATGTTATACATTATATTTGTATTGGTTTTTTTCATTGATTCTCAAACAATGTTATATGTTTATGTTCATTTTAATATTAATATTTATATTTTGATAGTATATATAGTTCCAAATTTTTAGATTGTTGTGTCCCAATAGTATGGGATCCATTTTGATTATAATATGACACATGGAAATTTAGACTTCTTTTTTTGTTTAAGCGATTTGGAAGAATTCATTTCTTTTTTTTGCCATTTTGAAATTTTTTGTTTTTGTTTTTAGGCATTTGGAAAAAGCCTTATACATTTTGATAAGTTTATATGGTTGGAAAAAAATAACATATACACTTTTTATGTTCCATGTTTATGATTCCAAAATGAATAATTATTATTCATTGTAGACATGTCATCTGAAGGCACAAGCATGCGTAGAAGAAAAAGAAATTTGTCACCACAATCACGTGACAGGTCTAATGAAATTCGTCATTTACGGTATCAACAAAATAAGGATGCCATAAATGAGCATAGGAGAGCTACATATAAGAGAAAAACGAGTGAAGCCACTCTTCAAAATGATTCTATAGTTCCTTGTAAGTGTCGTAGTATTGACAATATAATGGAAAGAACATTTCTTGTTGATAGTTCATTATTAGGATATGCTCCTCCTTAGCATAATCTTGTTGTTCGATGCTCTTCTAAAAATGTTCAAAACATTGGGGAAACATCTTGCAATCAGGAAGAACGCCATATCGATATTGTGCATGCAAATGTCCACCCTAACCCTTCCGTGTGTCTAATTGCATGTTCTGATGGCCAAAGGTTGTAAAACATCCATGGTGGATGTAATGATGACATTTTGTGTAATGATTTCGATGATAGTTTACTTGGCCGTTTGTTTGATAATTTCGATCCAGCTGCTCGAAACAAAAGACCTTCAAATCTTGCTTCTCAAAGTAATGTGGTCCCACCAAGAGAATCAATCATCCATGAAAGCGTTTCACGTGGCACAATGGAGTTAACACAATTATAATTTGATTTTCGTTGCAATAGTGGTTGTTCTACTACATTCCAAACTAATGTAAATTTTCAATGTTTTTGATTTGCTTTTCATTTTTTAAATTTCTAATTGCTTAGACATTGAATTTTATGGTGTATTTTATTTTATTTGAACAGGATAGAAGTCATTCTAATAGAGGCATACAAATTAACTTTGTAGATGTTACATCTACTGATGTTAGAAGTGAAGAGGAACCATCTCATAGCGTTCATCCACATCGCCAAACAAATGTAAATGTTGAGTGCATTTGATATTTTTCTAATTTTCTCATTTATAGTTGCCTCAAAATTGTGTTT
Source organism: Pinus taeda (assembly GCA_000404065.3). NCBI lineage: Eukaryota > Viridiplantae > Streptophyta > Pinopsida > Pinales > Pinaceae > Pinus > Pinus taeda. The sequence goes on along the minus strand of APFE030767753.1, from coordinate 5,182 downwards.
TGTAACATTTCATGGAGAAACCATGATCTCATCTCGTTAGGTTGGAAAAATAGTAAAACTAATGTAGATGTTCAATGTATTAGATGGTTTTCAATTTTTGAATCCTTATTTTTTGGACATTTAGTTTTATAACATATTTTATTATTTTGAAATAGGAAACAACTCATTTGAATAGAGGCAAAGAAACTACATCCAAAATTGTTCCATCCATTGTTCTTAGAATCCAAGAGCAACCATATCATAGCCCTCATCCACATGAAGACACAAATGTAAATTTTGAATGCATTTGATTCTTTTTCGTTCTCTTCATTTATAATTAGTTGGAAATTAAATTTTAAAGTCTTTTATGACAAAGAGACCTTTACATGGTCTCAGTTTCATGAAATGCACACCATAAATTTGGAAAGACATTCTCATAGATCCATTCCACATGCTTCAAATTTGTGAAGGGAATCTCATGTTCTTGAAGATGAAGTAAATGTTAGAAGAGATTTCAATCATCGAAATGGTTTTCAACATGGTTTGGCGAGTAGAGATCATATTCATTTTGATGAAAACATGATTGCAGTGTATAAAAGGTTTCGAGCAAAGATAGATAGCTTGTCAGTTGTCCAGGTGTGCCACATTTTCCAATAATCATATCCTAGAATCCTTGTTGTGAGACATTCTGAAGGACCTGTTTGCAGAGGATGTAGCAGTGAAAGAGGAGCCCATTGGTTTTGTCGATATAATAACATGGATCATGGTGAGAAACCTCATATTTTAAGAGTTCTTACTCAAGTTGAAGAAATGATAATAACATGTATGAATCCCATTTTGCAAGTGACACATGCTCAAGGTGGGCAATATAAGTATAGTGGTCATACAATTAGCTTTCCTCAAGATATTTCCACAATTGTACAAAGCCTTCCCCAACGTGTTGAAGATATTAACTTTCTAATTGTGATGAGACATGGCGTTGACTCTAAATATTATGAATGTTATGTCAAAAGATCTCGAGTGATGGATGCATTGCTTTACAAAATCCAACGTGATCAATACTATCGAGATGTTGTAATTGATTATGATTCAGTGAATGCTCTGCTCGAAAGATCAACAGATGTCTCCTCTAGGCTTAAATTTGTTGATTGTCATATTGAAGAATTTGAGATCAATGAAACTAATAATGAAGAGTTTCATGTTGTCCATTTTCCCTCTCATCCTTCCTCCTTTGTTGCTCGCCTACCAAATGAGCAAAGAGAAGTGGAAGAAATTAGAGCATTTCTTGATAATGTTCATTCTTCACATGTTCAAGACATGGATTGGCCCATTATTGGAACCTCTCTAGTGAATGAATATAATACAGAGGGGTTATTCGATATGGAATTCCCAACATTGTTCCCCACTAGTGATGCTGATTAGTTGCAACCATGTATTTGTAATGTTGAACTTCATGAGTATGCATTGAATCTTCTTAGGTACTATGATCAGAGATTTGGAAGCCATCCTCACTTACGATATTACCTATTAAACATGATAATGCGACATCAAAGCCAAGAAACCGCTACAGTTTTTGCAAAGAAACATTTACATGATAACTCACCTACAATAGTTGAGGAGTTGTGTCACCAACTAACTGACTTACCAGATAATAAGTTGGCTAAGAATCTTATGCGGTTTGGTTCTCTGAGAGGTACAAGGGCATACTAGACTAAGTGTCGATCTGAATTGATAGACATGATTACTCAATTAGGATGTCCATCTTTATTTTTTACTATGAGTGCAGCTGATACAAGGTGGCCAGAGTTGCATAACCTCATGCCCATACATTCACATTTTCATTCTCCAAATGAGCATCGTATGAAAATTGAGAATGTTATCTAGTACCCTCATATTGTAGCGGCATTTATGCACCACATATTCAATATTTTTCGAGAGAAAGTTATACAAAAATATATTAAAGCTAAAGACTTTTGGTACAGGTTTGTGTTGGATTTTTTTCTATACTTTTTCAGCTTTTATTATGATTCTATTTATATTTTTTGTAGTAACTATATCTTCATTTATTTCAGATATGAGTGACAACATAGTGGTTCAACACATATCCATGGTTTCCTATGGTTAGAAGGTGCTCCTGACATGGAAATACTTGATTAGTCAAATAGTTCTGATGTACAACTTGCAAAGATATTCTTCGACAAATATGTAACTGAATGGAATCTGTGTGACATACATCGTCACAGCATAATGGTTCCACGAAGCCTCAATGATGACCCTTTCCTGTTGAATACTGGTCAGATTTTCTCTTGTAATTCTCATAATGATTACAAAGAATTGCTAAACCGTGTCCAAAGGCACACAAAGTGTACTGTGGATTCTTGTTCACACAAAAAGGGCGCTATTCTAACATGTCGGTACAATGCTCCATGGGATCTTTGTGGTGAATCAAGATTGTTCATAGATGATCAAGAAAGAAAAAAATATGAGCTAACAAGAAATTGTAACAGGCTTAATGTACATAACATTGACCTTCTCACAATGTGGCATGCAAATGTTGATTGTTAGCTAGTGCTTTCTCGCTATGTTGTGTTGAAATACATTGCTAAGTATGCATCGAAAGCAGAAAAAAGGTCTGAAAGTTATCATCATATGTTAACTAGAATTTTGAATTATATTGGCTCTGAGGTTCATGCTTTATGTGCATATGGAAAGTTTCTTGCAATAACAATTGTTGACCGTGACATTGGAGCACAAGAAGCATGCCATATGTTGCTTAATCTACCTCTTTTTGTTTGTAGTTAGAAATTTGTTTCCTTAAATGTTGGAAGAAAGGTTTTTAGGAAAATATCAAGGGATAGCTTGCAATGTTCATCTGAGAATACTTTCATTCAACATTATCAGAAGAGACCTTTTTTCCTTGAACATCTATCTTTGATAGAAACAACAAGATCTTGGACATTTGATAGCAAGTGTAAACAATATCCATGGAAGCCTAGAGATGTTCATGCTATTGTTCAGGTTTGGCCACAATTTTATTCTATTCCTGGTGAGGCTTTAAACGAATTTGAAACCTTTTGCTGGACATAATTGCTATTGTACAAGCCATTTTGTGACATTCCTGTATAAATTGGCCTTTCAGTTGAAATTATTATTGAAATTTGAAGGAATTTTCGATATTGAGCATGGCATGTTGATTGATACCCATCAATTATAGAGAATATTGAAGATGAATAAGATGGTGATTTTTCTAACCAGGAAATGAATCTCGAAGATGATTTTCAAGAATGGAAGATTTTCTCTTGTTTGGTTCCACCAAACGATGTGAATGTTTCTGATCTTCACACCCTTGGTCAAAGGGACTTTGATATTTCCTTTAAATGGGAAAGTACAACTATTTTTGATGATGTTACAGAGGAAGTTATTAATTTTATAAGGAATGCAAAATCAGAGGGTGATATTGTTGACCTTTCAAACAGAACATTTGCATCTCTAGATTCTTTGTCGGAAAAACAACGACTTGCTTTTGAAATTGTCTTCAGACACTTTGTTGAATATGAGATTCGTGAAGCTCTTCTTATGATTATTCAGGGCACTGGGAAGTCTTTCCTTATCCATTGTATTTTTGAAGCTCTTTCTAATTTGTCAAGTGATGGAAGAAGCCCTTTGCTTCTTCTTGCCCCATCTGGAATAGCTCTTTTTTAATATACATGCAAAAACAATACACTCAGCTCTAAAAATTCTAATTAAAGATATACAACCACTAGAGGGGTAGTCACTTGCAGTATTCCACGAAGAAATGTGACATGTTAGCTATATATTGATTGATGAAATGAGCTTCCTAGGATCAAGGTTGTTTATGCAAATAGATGCTTGATTACGAGAAGCATTTCTAGAGAAAAAGAATTGTCCTTTTGGTGGTAGATCCATCATCCTTGTGGGTGACCTTGGCCAACTCCCTCCTATCAAAGATAAGCCTTTGTATGTAGGTAATACAATAGGGAAAGTCTTGTGGAACAAATTCAACATTTTTTTCACTCTTGACACAATCTTTCGCCAACAAGGGAATAATGTGAAACAATCTTGTTTTCGTAGAGTCCTCAATAACATAGGAAATGTAGAATGCAATCTTGAAGATTGGGAGTTTCTTATGTCTCGTGTTGATATGAGGTTGCATCCTATAGGAAGAGATTTATTTAATGAAACAGTTCACATGTTTCCAACAAATAATTTGGTCTCCTTGCATAATAGGCATATGTTAAAATCATTAAATTCTCTAATTGCACGATGTGTTGTTGAGTATTCAAGGCATTCAGAAATCGGTGGTGTTGATGATGATCAATTGGACCATGAAGTTTTCTTGTGTCGTGGTCACCGTGTTATGTTGACATGTAATTGATGGGTTGAAGTTGGCTTGGTGAATGGTGCACTTGGTTTTGTTAAGGATATATTATATCTGCCTACCTCTAAGCCACCTTAACTTCCAATGTTCACAACTATTGTTTTTGATAAGCATGTTGGTGTTCCATTTGATGAAAGCAATCCAAACATTATCCCTATCACCCTAGTGATAACATGAAATTGAAAACAAATTCCTTTGAAGATGACATGGGCTCTTACAATCCACAAGTCACAAGGATTGACTTTAGAACGAGCATCAGTTGATATTGGGAATAAAGAGCAACAAGGCCTTACCTTCATAGCCATATCAAGAGTGAAATCAATATATGGTTTACGCATTGTCTGCCTTTTTCTTTCCAACATTATGCCAATATGTAAGATAGCACATATGTTACAATTAGGAAGAAGAAAGAGGAGTGGTTGAAGTCCATATCACTATGAAATACAACTACTAACATTGTGACCTTCTTTATAGTTTTGAACTTCAATTTTGTAGTGGAATTATTTGATGTAAACAAAACAAAAAATATATGTTAAGACTCAATGTTCTTTTTGTGGTTGCAATGTTGGTTAAATTGATTATTTTAAGCACTAATGTTGTTTTTATGTAGAAAATTGTAGATCTCTGCGCTTAAAATGTGATATTATGTTGTTCTTCTTTAAATCCAATGTGTGCAATTTAGATGTGTTTTTTCATTTATGTTGCTTTGCTACAATGGCAGTGTTACTATTTTATATCTTTCTCTTGCATTTCTAATTGTTTTGGTCTTCTGTGTGGATCCCTTCACTTTGTTCACGTCTTTCA
>APFE030767747.1:66224-80776 GCA_000404065.3 Pinus taeda | reverse complement strand
TCAAAGAATATTGCAAATGGAAGCAGAATTAGAGAAGGCATTGCAGGACAAGCAAGGGGAGTCAGCATCCCAGCCCCCTCAAACATCAACAACTCTTGGACCTGTCCCTCCTACACAGGCAGCAGCAGCCCCTCCTACTATTCCAGCACCTACCACAGCTACATCAGCAACAGGAGCAATAGCAGCAGCAGAATCCAGCATGAGCATGGAGGACTTGATGAAAGTTGTCAAAGATCTTGAGACTCAAGTAACTAAAATAAATGAAGCCAAGGATAGACTGGCCAAGCTGGAGACCAGCTATGATAAATCCAAGATGACAGTAGCAGAGAAACAAAGAGAAATAAAGGCCTTTGAGGCCAAAATAAAAACTCTGGAAAATGAATTGCTCCTAGGTAAAACCCTAGCAGAAATAAAGAAGATAATTTGGGCCAAAATTGGCCAATCAATACAGGACCAATGGAGGTCAATCCAGGCAATCTATGAGCAGGTTGAGCTAATAGGCATGGTTCATGTGGAAATACAAAGAGCTAGAACAACACTGGGAATAATGCTTGAGCAGGCCACTAAAATGATACATTTCCTCAATAACCGCACTAGGGAGGAACTGGCAGCTCTGGAGATAAACAACAGAACAGACACCATCCTGACAGCTAAAAAAGTGCTGACCTTGAGAAACTTCACTCAAACTCTAGAGAGAAAATGTCAGGAAATGAAAACAAAAATTGATGAATTCAGGGCAAAAATGACAATATTACAGGATAAAGGACTGCTAAGCCTAGTGACTGGCACAGGACAGCAACTATCATATAATCAGTATATGAGAAGGATCAATAATTATGTTGAAAATCAAATAACAACATCCAGCAGCTCCACAGAAGAAGCAGGGCCTCCCTCTGGGCAGTCTCTGTATGACAAGTTAGAAAATCTGTTTTTTATTGAACATGAGATAAATCATTTGTTTTAGGTGCCTCCAAACTTCTACAGATATACAGAGGCAGATGAAACACTGGTGAAAATAAGGAGGCATCAGCTACCTCCAGCTGATTGGTGGCAAGCAATGCTGGAAATTTTGCCCAGATAATGCCACTATGTTATTCCTTTTTGAGAAAAAACAAGTCTCGATCACGGTACAGGTCAGCAGACACAACAGTACACAGGTTTCATAGGGAGCATCCATACAACTGACTCACCAATGCACCCAAACAGCAGGCTCAATTAACGCAGAGTTAAAGGCACAGCTACGGCCCACTTTCCTGAGCCATAAAATCAAAAGCTATCTGACAGACAAATAGCTGCCATCTCAGCATTAAATGTTGCAGTTATGTTTTTCATTTACTTTTTGTAGGAGAGTTGGTGGTGCAATTTATTGCACAATAACTCACCATTAAGATATTTTGTATCCTATTTTGTATATATATCCCCTTAGATAACGTATTGAGGGTCGGTTGTAGTGAAACTCTTTCTGAAGAGCTCTATTGTATATTTGAGACATTTTGATAATACAAATTGCTGGTGGAGATTTCTGGTTCCTATGCTGTCTGAAGATGGAGATGAATAGCTCTGTTATGTTGCAGAATTCCTGTGTCATCTGCTAGAGCAATAAGTTTTTCTGAACTGTGTATGTGTTTTTTGTGTATTCCATAATTCTTATGTTTTCATAATCATAGTAAATAGAGAAAAAGAATAGCCTAGGATTTTTTTTGAACACCCTATGCTCAATCTCCATTTCTAAATATGTTTTCTTCCGGATTAACCATGGATATGAATTCTTAACTGCTCATGTCTAAGCTAATTCTATCATTGTGAATATTGTTTAAGAATTCTTAACTGCTCTTAAGCAATACTTTCATTTTTCCTTTGTTAGCATAGTGAAAGATTCTTAGTTGACTTTCACTCACTAATTCCATAAACTTCATCAAACAATTTGGTAAAATTGCTTCACATATGCCTATCTGGCTCTGCAGCAACACTATGCCTTCATAAAACATACTTCAGCAGCACAATACCTCAACTCCATTGCCCAATGGACCAAACTGTTCCATGATCTATATTTCAACTCTGCCTGGATTCACCAACTCACCAAACTCAAACAAAACAACACACCATAACTAGCCTAAAAACATTCATCAACAAAGCTAAATTATAAAGAGAGAGCCCTCTCTGGTTGCAGGTAGGCTAGGACCTATAGCTAAAAGATTGGTCAGTGGTTACCTCGGCCGTATTCCCTTTAGGAAGCAGGGAACAACCTGAGTGTTAACACATTATAACTAGACAACAACTTAAATACTAAAATACATAAAAATAGGACTCCATATGTTTAATATGTTAAACTATAGTATATGAGGATAAAGACGTTCAATATATATTTGGCTTATGTATTTCGTTCCTTATTATTTTTGTTTGTTGGCCGCAGGGATAACACAATGGATATTTCATTCAATTGATTTGATATTAATTTGTTCAAATTATGAAATATTTTTCAATAAAATAAAGTGTGATTTTAACTTATTAATTTTATATTTTTTACTAATAATTTTATTTAGATTTATCTATGATACAATTGGTTATTTATTTGAAAATTTTATTGGCAAATGTCTTGTGTAGAAAAACCCTATAATAATAATGATATCCTTGTTTTGTTTATGTTAGAATTAATCACACCTCCCTGAACTAAATGCACTATCCACTAAATGCACTGTCCACACCATACCTAAAAAGTACGAGAAAGTCAATTTGCGAATTTACCTTAATTTGTAAATGAGTTTTTGAAACTGCATGCAAGCTTCCCATCCCTGCATAGAGTAAATGAAGCTATAAATGTTTGAGGATATTGCCCATGAAGGAGTTTGCACTGTCTAAAAGTCAGGTTTTGATTTAACACTTGTTCTATCATAAAATTAATACATCAATATATTTTAAGTTAGCGTCATGACACACAGTTTAGCTAGTTTCTTGTAAGGTCGAATTTCTAGAGCTAAAATTGTGGAGCGAAAATAGGTTACTGTGTAAAAACATAGATATAAATCTCTATAAAATTTCTAGATTCACTATGGTGAGTGGAGTCAGTGTTTGTAAAAAAAAAATAATTCATGAATTCATAATCCAAAATATTTTCCTACTCACTTATTTTGGGATTTCAATTTTATTATATATCGCATCATTTGCAAACAATATATGTTATAAAAGACATGATATAAATAGTGAAGATGTAATATACCATAATATATCATTTATAAATAGTTACAGAGTGCACATCTCAAAAATTTGATGCATATACACACAGACAACATTAAATGTTATTCTTTGTGGATTAATGTTAACAGCTAAAATACTATGCCACATTGATGGGACCAGCCCTCAATTCCACACTATAATGGTTGACAATATTATATGATTGCGCTAATCAACAATTAAATGATTAATGTATGATTTGGGACTTAACACTAGTGATTAGAGTTTAACCATAGGATGGTTCTGATTGCGGTGGGTGGCATTTATGACAGACATTAACTCTGCTGTGTTGGCGGTACTTGCCTTGTTTATGGTTTCCGCTCCTCGGTCTACGCCAAAACCCTACTTTCTATTGTCATTTTTTCTTTTTTGCTCTTGCGACTTTGTTGCACTGAGGGTTCGGTCTGGAAGTGAGTTTTCATGCTGTGAATGGATGGAGGTGAGCTACAAGCTCTGTGTGTGCTGGCCATGGGCCGTGTTGTTTGTTGGTGTGGCACCTTTGTTTGTTCTGGTGACTTGTTTGCTTGGTTCCTTGGGCACATAATGACGATTTTTCTCGTTTGTGTAAGAAAATGACTACTGTAATTGTCTCTCCAGTTGCTAAACTTGTATTTGCTCCATTTTTCTCGTTTTATGGAGGTTCTTCTGCTTGTTAAATTTGTTTAATGGGTTTGCATGTTACAGGTCACAGTCGCGGTGGCCTCCTCTGCTCACAGTTCTTTTTAGGTATGTTGTCTCTCCATGATTTGTTTTCCCTCTCTGTCTTCCTCCGGATCTAACAAGAACGGCTCCTTGGTCTCAGGATGTCACTGTGGATTGTGGCTTAGTGGGTTCGCATTCTTTCCACGCGACTAAACCTTCAGGTAATCAATTCGTTCACTGTACAGACAATTCTTTACTCTTCACTTGCTTCTCACATTTTACTCTGCTAACATTTGGGCCAACAATGTCACCTTGTCTTGTTTGCACAGGTGGGGGTTTGTGCCTTGGCGTGGTTAGTGAAAACGCTACCTCTTTTTCCCGATAGGCTCTGCCATTGTTATCAACTTTTTTTTATTATTAGTCTCTTTCAGTTTTGTTGGGTAGAGTCCCAATTCTTATCCGCTTGTACTCCTCTGTCATCGCTATGCGACCTGGGTTAGTTTGGTACAAACCCTTGTTTGTATTATGCAATTTTGTAATTGTAAAACTCTATGTTGGAGGGTGGCCATCCAAAACCCTTGCCTTAGGGTTTTGCTATTTCGTTTGGTTCTTCTGCCGTTCAAAGGGTTATCCCTAGACTGTTATATGTATACAAATATCTTTTGTGGTTGGAATGAAAAGAATTAAACAATGTATTTGGTTATATTGTGTTACCTCTGTCCTGGGTTTTGTTGCTGAGCATGTATAATCTCGTTCTTGGTCGAACTGTTCATAATTGTGCTTGGCTTTCGTTCGTAAACTCTATTTGTTGATGGCTAGCCTTCATATTGGAAATATTCGTGAAATTTTCTTTGCCTGTGTTCTATTCTTTAGGAAAGAAAATAACTAAAAAGTATAGGAATGCACAGTATGTGCTTAGTTTAGCTTGCTTAATAATTAAAGGAAAAATAAATGGATATCACAAAGAACTATTACAGATGGACTCAAATGTTTTTGGATGAAAGAAATTATTCTCTGTATTATTGTATTTCTGTGCTCATATGTTGAACCCCTCCATGATTGTATTACATTGATTTTTATATTGTGCTAGAACAGTTACTCAAACTGTTCTCGGTTCCATACAGTTACCCTTTATAGTTACGTAGTTGATAACCTTGTTGGGTTTTCTTGTACTGTAGGAGTTACAATATTACATTTTTTGTTTATGCACAAACACCTGTAAGATGGATTAAGAAAATGACAAAACAATGCAATTGTTGTGACATTACCCTAACTGTACTGTTTTCTAATGTTTCTTGACTAATTAATAATAAAACAAACTAATTCCTAGACACTGTTTTATTCATCAAACGTAAATGAAATAAAAATTTCTGAACTTGTCCTTCTTGGCTGAGACCAACACCTGGTCATGATTCCCTTAGCTGGATGCTCTTGCATCAGGCTCCCAGGGTAAGAAAAATTCATGACTTTGGTCCATGAGCTTCTCGATTGAATAACCCGCTTACTCTATCTATCTAGCATTAAGCCACGAACTGTCCTCAAAAGGACGGTTCTTCCACTTGACCAAATATTGCAGATACTCTTTCTGCCAAGTTTGCTTGGCCACTTGAGTGTTGAGGATCCTCTTGATCTCCAGGGGCTAAGTGTAAGGCATTTGTCTCACCCAAGACTCACTTCCTTCCTATATGTCTCATGTAGGCCGTGTTGCATTGTCTTCCTCTGAACCAGCAATGTATGGAAACAGGTGTACACATTAAAGATGGCCAAGATGCCTATTCCTCGTGGCAGCTGTATTCATGAGTATTGGCTGAAAATTTTCAGAGAATTTTGCAGGGACCTATCTTTTTGTACTTCAACTTGTTGTATGCACCTCTAGGAAAGCATTCCGTATGCATATGTGCGAGGACTTCATCCCCCACATTAAACTATACGTCTCTCTACTTCAAATCTGCTCCCTGCTTATATTTTTTACTGTTGTCCTGCAACTTTATTTTCACCTGCTCGTGCAAATCATTCATTGCTTTAGCGAATTCTTCCCCATTAGAACTCCCTCTTTCTTGTTGTCCTAGATCTCGTAACTCATGCACTTCGCGAGGATGCATGCCATACAAGATCTAAAAAGGACTGTAACCCGTGCTGCGGTTGGGCAAGTCGTTATAAGCGAACTCCCCCTGGGCAAGTACTTGATCACACATCCGCGAATTTTCCCCGATCAAAGTTCATAGTAGGTTCCCCAAACTTCTGTTTACCACCTCTGTTTGTCTGTCAGTCTGTGGGTGATAAGCAGAGCTAAAACTTAACTGCGTGTCCATCTTCTTCCACAGGGTGCGCCAAAAGTGCCTTGTAAACTTCACGTCCTTGTCAAAGAGAATGGACTTAGTAGACCATGTAGCCTGACGATCTCTGTAAAGAACAAGTGAGCCATGTGAGTGGCATCGCTTGTCTTTCTGCAAGGGAGGAAATGCACCATCTTTGAAAACTGGTCCACTACTACCATCATCGAATCATAACCCCACTGTGTCCTTGGTAGACCCAAGACAAAGTCTAAGCTAACTAAGTCCCATGGTCTACTTGGAATGGGAAATGGCGTATAACGTCCCATATTTTGACTATGTCCTTTTGCCAACTGACATACTTTACATCTGGTCACAAATCTCTACACATCCCTTTGCATTTTTGGCCAATAATAAAAATGGCTAAGCTACTCTAATGTCTTGTCTATGCCGAAATGTCTAGCTAGACCTCCACTATGTTTCTCTCGAATGATATTCTCTCTCATTGAGCAGTCGGGGATGCATAACTGTCCCCCTCTAAACAATAGCTTCTCTTGCAAATTATAGTCCAACCACGGGCTATTGTTTCTCACCAAAGGATTTTGACATGCTTCGTAAGCCTCCTTGAAATCCATGTCAGTCTGATACAAGACTTTCAAGTGCTCAAAGCCCAGAACTTGTATCGTACTCTCCTGCAAGAGTAAGGCTCTTATGCTCAACGCAACCACCACCTTGTTGGCCTGTCCGCTGATGTGTTTCAACACAAAGGTGAAACTCTGCAAATATTCAACCCACTTAGCATGCTTGTGATTCAGCTTGTGCTGTTGCATCACATATTGCAGTGAAGAATTATCTAAGAATAAAACAAACTCATTCCCCAGCAGATAGTGTCTCCAATGCTTTAATGCTTGGATGACAACATAGAATTCCTTGTTGTAGGATGAATACTTTTGCTTGCTTTCGTTCAACTTCTCGCTGAAAAAGCAACAGGTTTGTCTTCTTGGCTAAGTATAGCTCCAATGGCCATACTGATTGCATCACAGCAAACCTAAAAAATCTTTTTAAAATCTGGAAATCTCAGGATCAGTCTCTCTGTGATCTTCTTCTTCATTAGTTGAAAACTCCTCTCTGTTTCCTCGGTCCAACGAAAAGGTTGACTTGCCTTCTTTATAATATCCAACATAGGTGCGCAGATTTCACTGAAATTTCTTATAAATTTTCGGTAAAAACTTGCAAGCCCATGAAAACTATGTACCTCAAACAGAATTTTCGGGGATGGCCAGTTGAGAATTGCTGCAATCTTCTTTGGGTCCATCTTCAACTCGTTTTCTGCAATCACAAAACCTAGATAAACCAATTCTTTTTGCAGAAAAGTACACTTTTTTTTCAGATTTATCAACAACTTATTCTGCTGCAATTTTTCCAGCACTTTTAGAACATGTCGAAAGTGTTCCTCCCTCGTCTTGCTGAAAATTAATATATCATCTAGGTACACTATTACAAACTTCCCAATGAATTATTTCAGCATTTTGTTCATTAATCGCATAAAGGTACTGGGTGCATTGCTCAGTTCGAATGGCATTACCAGCCACTCATACAGTACTTCATTAGTTTTGAAGGTTGTCTTCCACTCATCCCCTTATTGAATTCGAATCTGATGATACCCACTCTTTAAATCAATCTTTGAAAAATATGTTGCCCCACTCAGGTAGTCCATCATGTCATCCATCCATGGCAGTGGAAATCTGTACCGAATGGTAATATTGTTGATAGCCCTCGAATCTGTGCACATTCGCCATTCTCCTCCTTTCTTGGGAGCGAGAACTGTTGGAACTGCGTAGGGGCTCAAACTCTCCCTTATCAACCCTTTATCTAGTAATTCCTACACCTGTTTTCTAATCTCCTCATTGTCTTTGGGGCTCATCCGATACGATGCCTTATTCGGTAGACTTGCTCGAGTATAAAGTCAATATGATGACTTATACTTCTCTTAGGAGGAAAATAATCTAGTAATTCATCCACCACTATATCACTAAATTCCTGTAGCATCTGCTGAATTTCCGTAGGAAAATATGACACCTTTGTTTGTAGCAACACCGTCTTTGCTCTTCTTACAACAACATAGCTTACTTCAATGTCTTCAATCTGTTTCAAAAACTGTTTTCCGCCCATTAATAACACTCTTGTCCCGCTTGTTTCTGTTGTCTCTTCCTCCTTGAAGGGCACAAGCGTGTGCTTGATCCCATCTTTGACAAAATTATAACAGTTTTTCTTCCCATCATGTACTACTTTCTTGTCATACTACCATGGCCTGCCTAGCAGTATGTGACATACATCCATCGGCATTATATCACAAATGACCTTATCCTTATATCTGCCGATATGGAACTCCACTTCGCATTGCTCATCCACCAACAGCTAATGGCCTTTTTGCAGCCATGATACCTTGTAAGGAGTGGGGTGCTTCAACCACTTCAACACCAACTTCTCCACCATCTCCATGGTAACTAGGTTATCTGTGCTTCCACTATTGATAATCAACTTGTAGCATTTACCGTGTGACTTACAAATTGTCCGAAATAAGGCTTTCCTTTGAGTTTGTTTAGTTGTTTCTTTGGCTAGTTTCAGCAACACCTTGTTCAAAACTAAGGCTTCCCCTGTTTCCGGCACATTTTCTTCTTCTTGGGATGGTACCTCTGCTTCCTCTCGCTGGGTGACATACGCACCTCTTTGTCCAGCTTGTTCCATCTTAGGACATTCAAAAGATTTGTGCCCCCACTTGTGGCATCTGTAGCACCGATAGTTAGCTCCTCTACCTCGGCCATTCCCCTTCCTTACTAATATGGTCTGCCACCTCTTGTGCTGTCACCTTTTTCTATTGTCCCAGAAGCTTTGGAACTGCTGCCTTCTTCACTATTGCTGGCAGTTCACCCTCTGCCATAAGACTATCCTCTTCCTTTGTCGGTTCCCTGTCCTCTCCTAGCATTTTGTTTCTTGGTGATCTTCTCCTCTGCTTTCATAGCACTCTAATATGTTTCTTCTATGTTCTTCGGGGAAAGAATGTTGATTTCATCTAATATGTCTAACCTTAAACCATTTACATACCTTGTTGTTTTCTCTGGGGTGTCCTCTGTATAACCGGCTCTTAAATTTACTCGGTAGAATTCTTCAGTGTACTCTCTTATTGTCATCCCTTTCTGCTTCAGATTCTACACTTGTCGATGTAGTGAAATCTGGTAATCCTTAAGCAGAAATATTACTTTCAACTTGGCCACCATCCTTGACCATTTCTTGATTGGCAACTTGTTCATCCTCCTTCTCTCTATTTGGACACTGTCCCACCACAGGGTTACATGTCCCTTCAACTTGGATGCAACAAACTTAACTCTCCGATCTTCACTGACCTCTTCACACTCAAAATATTTGTCCAGTTTGTTGATCCAGTCCAACAGAACCTCTGTGGACAAGCTGCCATCATAATTTGGGATTTCTGGTTTAGGCTTGTTGCTCGCCAATAGGACCAACCTCACCAGTCTGATTTCTAGCCCATCTTCGTCCGATCCATCTGTTGTCACTATGGCTTCTTCTTCGTTGTCATCTCCTACCTCTGGATCCCTTCTCCTTCCCACTTCAACTGCCTCCAAATGGGTAGTAAGGATCCTGATTTCTTCTCGCAATCCTTCATTTGCTGCTCTCCAAGCACCTCTTCCATGTCCTCGTCTTCCAACTTCCATATCTCAGGAAAAAAACACTAAATCCTACTCTGATGGGACCAGCTTGCAATTCCACACTATAATGGTTGACAATATTATATGATTGCGCTAATCAACAATTAAATGATTAATGTATTATTTGGGACTTAACACTGGTGATTAGAGTTTAACCATAGGATGGTTCTGAATTACGGTGGGTGGCATTTATGACAGACATTAACTCTATTGTGTTGGCGGTACTTGCCTTGGTTATGGTTTCTTCTCCTCGGTCTATGCCAAAACCTTTCTTTCTATTTTCATTCTTTCTTTTTTCGCTCTTGCGACTTCGCTGCACCGAGGGTTCAGTCTGGAAGTGAGTTTTCGTGCTGTGAATGGATGGAAATGAGCTACAGGCTTTGCATGCGCCAGCTATGGGCTGTGCTGCTTGTTGGTGTGGCACCTTCATTTGTTCTAGTGACTTGTTTGCTCAGTTCCTTGGGCACAGAGTGATGGTTCTGCTCGTCTGTGTAAGAAAATGACTACTGTAATTGTCTGTTCGGTTGCTAAACTTGTATTTTCTCCACTGTTCTTGTTTTATGGAGGTTCTTCTGCTTGTTAAATTTGTTTAATGGGTTTGCATGTTACAGGTCACAGTCGCGGTGGCCTCCTCTGCTCACAGTTATTTTCAGGTATGTTGTCTCTCAATGATTTGTTTGCCCTCTCTGTCTTCCTCCGACTCTAAAAAGAATGGCTCCTTGGTCTCAGGATGTCACCGTGGACTGTGGCTCAGTGGGTTTTCATTCTTTCCACATGACTAAATCTCCAAGTAATCAATTCATTCACTGTATAGACAATTCCTTACTCTTCGCTTGCTTCTCACATTTTACTCTACTAGAATTTGGGCTGACGATGTCACCTTGTCTTGTTTTCACAAGTGGGGGTTCGTGCCTTGGCGTGGTTGGTGGAAATGCTATGACTTTTTCTAGTAGGCTCTGCCACTGTTATCAACTTGTTTTTATTATTAGTCTCCATCAGTTTTGTTGGGTAATGATCTGATTCTCACCCTATGAGTGACCTCAGTTGAAGATTTAATAAACAAAGGTATTATAGACTCATGTGCTGGTGTCTATTTTGTGTGATTGAAACAACGGATCAATCAGATTGCCAATACACAGACATTTTGAATGGAAAGAAAACAGAGAAATAAAGTAAGAAATACTAGACAAAAACAATTTTTAATAAGGAGTTCACCCTAGCCTCTAGGGCTACGTCTCCGATCCATCTTTAGTGATGGCCTTGTTTTATTGTGTCTTTAAGTAGAGAATTACAAATGCAGGGACTCAATATGAGTTCTCCTGAAGCAGATTTTGCTTGGAAGGGTGGTTCTTGGATTCCCCAAGCCACTTGGAGTACACAGACTCTTATCCTTCCTACCTGCTCTGTGACTCTCAGTCTACAGTGGAAAAAACCAACTGTGATGCTAAATCTGGAAAGATTCCTCTATGGGAAGGCTTGATTCTTCAAGCTCTTTGGTGCTCTATGTTTCTTGTGGTCAGCTCGTCCCTATGTCTCCTCTGCTTGGCTTTACTGCTCTCTGTGCTCAATCCTCCTCTCGGGGTTCACTTTTCACGGTCTCTCTTGGTCGCTTGGACTCTTCGATCTGAATCTCTCCTCTGATCTCCCGTTCATTGTCTCTGCTCATGGCTTTAGCCATTCTACCTTTGGGTCTGTTCGTTTGCTCTCCTTCCTGCGTCGATTTTCATGTTGCCTGTGTGCTTGGAATTCCCTGTTCAGCGTCAGCATAATGCTCAGGAAGTAGCCACGTGTCTCCATCAGAATTGTGCTAGCCCGCTTGTCGATTCATTGCTTTCTCCATCGTGGTGGTCAACGGATTCCAAATCCTCTTAAATCGCAGCTTAATCCCTTGTCAATTCCGCTCTGTCTATCGGGTGCAATCTCCGTCATCCGATTTGGGC
This sequence comes from Pinus taeda, assembly GCA_000404065.3. Lineage (NCBI taxonomy): Eukaryota > Viridiplantae > Streptophyta > Pinopsida > Pinales > Pinaceae > Pinus > Pinus taeda. The sequence continues at coordinate 68,962 of APFE030767747.1, read as the reverse complement.
TCCTCCAGATCCAACGTCATTCACACATCGAGCGCGGTTGACTTGCTTGACCGATAATGCGCAATCGTGGCAGTTTTTCTCTCTCCTCCGCTGCCATGCGTCGATTGCTGATCGTGATCGCTCCGCTTTCTCCAAAACCGCTTACCGTTCAAGGCCGTCCCGATCAAACTGTCGGTTTCCAGGCCGTGGGTCCCACCGTCATACGTTGGCACTTTTTACCTTTTTCTACCCGCGGTCCCCTGGCTCCCGACGTGACCAAGCATGTAAGCTCTACCATTTCGGCCCTGTTTGCCCAACAATGTGCATTATCGAAAACTAGCTCCTCTTCCCGATCCGGGGATCCCAAGTGCTATTTTGACCTCCTTTGCAGTCTCCATGGGCCTTGATCAGCGTGCTTTGACCGAGGTCCTCTTCGTTCCATATCGGCTACCATGGCGACTGGTTCAGGGTGTTTTCAACTGTGGTTTGGATTCTTCAAGGATTTGTTCGACCTATTTTAGTCACAGTTCTATGACAGTCGTTTATGGATCCGATTTGGATCACGGCCTCCCAACTGAAAATCTTTTGGACCACCAAAAGTTGGTTTTCTTCGAGCATCGACTAAGTGAGGAAACTGCTGTCTCACTTGTCCAAATTCAATCCACTTTGCAGTGTTCAGCTTCAAACCTTTAAGCCCAATCCTGAGGTATTCCACCTGTCCACTGTGCGTCGTCCTCACCTTCGTGTCCAGCACTGTGTCTTCCTCCTGTAACTCATTAAGGTATTCAGGTAGTAGGTCATCAACAAAATGTAATTGACTCTTCTCTTCAGGGTCCTCAATCATTGAAGGTTCAAACAACCTCAAACAATCTACATTTACGATTGAGTAGATGTGCATGTAAGCTGGTAGGTCAAGGTGAAAAGCATTCTCACCAATCTTCTCAAGTATCCTGAAGGGTCCATACTTGATAGGTTTTAGCTTTTTACCTTCACCTTGCATTATGTCCTTGCTAATATACAGCCAGACTTGGTCTCCAACTTGGAAACTATGCTCCATTCGATGCTTATCATGCCTAGCCTTGTACTTGGCCTGGCTCTTTTCCAGCTGCTCCTGTACTGCCTGATGGATCTCCTGGATCTGTTCAATGAACCTAGTTGCCTTGTCCACATCACTGTGTCCATCAACCCTGGTATCTTTACCAAAGACAAAATCCAAGGGAGACCTTGGTATGAAACCAAAATAGGTCTCAAAAGGAGATCTTTGTGTAGAAGAGTGTTTGGCTCTATTGTAAGCATGCTGCACATAGCACAAGTGCTCATCCCAAAGCTTAGGATGTTTGCTGCAATATCCTCTCAATAGCTGGATCACCATCCTATTAACTACTTTTGTCTGGCCATCTGTTTGTGGATGAAAAGCTGTGCTTTTCTTTAATTTGGTGTCCATTAGTTCCCACAGACTTGACCAAAACTTCCCCACAAATCGGGTGTCTCGATCAGATATAATAGAAGTGGGTAATCCAAAATGAACCCATACATGTTTAAAGAACAATTTTGCAGTTTGTTCAGCTGTAATCTGTTTACTACAGGGTACTAAAATACACATTTTGCTGAACCTATCCACAACAACATATAGATAGTCATGACCTTTCCTAGATTTAGGCAGTCCCCCAAAAAAATCCATGGAAATGCTTTCCCAAGGGTGAGAAGGAACTGGCAAGGGAGTGTACAAGCCTAGTTTCCTGTTGCTAGGCTTGCTTTTAGCACACATAGCGCACCCCTTTACATATCTAGAAACTGTCTCACTCATTCTCAACCAATAGCAGAACCTTTGCAGCTGTGCAACTATTTTACTTACCCCAAAGTGACCTAATATCAGGGAAGTGTGGGCTTCCTTAATTATCTTTACTCTTTCAGTTTGTGGAATGCAGAGTTTCCCACAATGATATAAGAGTCGGTCCTTCACATGATAGTCCAATTCTTCCACTCTTTTGCCTTGACTCAAAGTTGCATACACATATTTAAAGTCCATGTCTTGAGCATACTGTTCTATGTAGCTTTCATGCAACACATAATTATGCTTAAGTATGGTAGATGCATTTATAATGGGTCTAGATAACATATCTGCAACTTTGTTATGTATGCCCTTTTCATATCTGATGACTAAATGGAACTGTTGTAGAAAACCCATCCATCTGTAATGTCTTGATTGTTGCAGCTTAGTTTGGGAGTGTAGATATCGGAGTGGTTGATGATCAATGTGTATTACTGTCTCTTTGCCCATTAAGTAATGTTTCCACTTTTTCACACTCTGAACTAACACATACAATTCTTTATCATAGGTAGGATAGTTAACCACTGTAGGATTAAAAGTCTCAAAATGATAACATATGGGTTTATTGTGCTATGTCAACACTGCTCCCATGGCATAGTCACTGGCATCAGTTTGGATCTCAAATGGTCTTTGTAGATCTGGCAGTGCTAGTATAGGGGCTGTATTAATTTTTTTCTTTCAAGGTGTCGAAGGCTTTCTGCTGTTTGCCTCCCCACTGAAACACCTTGTTCAATCCTGTCAAAGCATGTAAGGGAGCTGCAATTGAGGAAAAAATTGAAATGAACTTCCTCCAATACTGTGCTGCTCCTAAGAAGCTTCTTACTTCTGTAGTAGACTTGGGTTTAGGCCAGTTCATGATGACTGCCACTTTATAGGGATCTATTTTCAATTCACCTCCCCTTACTATATGACCCAAATAATTTAGAGA
>APFE030767747.1:36770-66214 GCA_000404065.3 Pinus taeda | reverse complement strand
TATGACCCAAATAATTTAGAGAGGTTTTTCCAAATTCACATTTTGAGAGTTTAACATAAAGTTTTTCTCTTTTCAAAATATCTAATGTCTTCTTAAATGCTTTAAATTCTCTTCCCACGTTTTACTAAAAATCAAAATGTCATCCAGATATATAATAACAAAATAATCAAGAAAATGTCTGAGTACATCATTCATTAATCTCATGAAAGTAGCAGGGGCATTGGTCAAGCCAAAAGGCATAACCAGCCATTCATACAATCCCTGCTTTGTTTTGAAAGCAGTATTCCATGCATCTTGCTATGCAACTCTGACCTGATGGTATCCACTGTACAAATCCAACTTGGTGAAATAAACAACTTCCTTCAATTGATCTAAAAGATCATCTATGCGAGGAAGGGGATAACGATTTTTTATGTTATCTTATTCAGTGCTTGGTAATCAATGCACATTCTCCACGAGCCATCTTTATTTCTCACCAGAACGATCAGTGACCCACATGGTGATGTGCTAGGCCTGATGAACCCTTTCTCGAGCAAGTCCTGCACCTGCTTCTTGACTTCAGCATTCTCTAAAGTAGACAACCTGTACATCCCAATGTTAGTAAAAGGAACATCTTGCTGCAAAATAATATCATGTACTATTCCCTTTTTGGGTGGCAGACCTTTAGGTTCTTGAAATAAGACATCATACTCTGAAACAATCTTTTCTATATCAGCTTGCTGATCAACATTACAACCCTCAATTATTTTGGTTTTATCAGGTATCTTTTCCTTTACAACCATCAGTAAGAATTGTTTGCATGAATTTATCATTCTTTTCATTTGTTCTGAGTTTATGAGAGTATAATTATTCTTGAGCTTGTGAGCTCTTACAAGGTATTCGATTCCATCTTTAACAAGTAGATACTTATTCTCAGCTCTATGGAAAATAGCCTTTCTATCATACAAGTAAGGAATTCCTAAAACAATTCCACAAATATCCAAAGGAATTACATCTAACTCAACCTCATCTACAAATGCTGACCCAAAAGAAAACTTGAGTTTGCATTATCTAGTCACTCGTAGTTGTGCTTTATCATTCAACCATCCTAATGGGTATGGTTTCTTATGAGGTGTAGTTGTTAATCCAATTTCTTTACAATTGCTTCAAAAATTAGATTTACTTGTGAGCCACTATCAAACAGAGTATCAATCTTTTGATTTTTGGAAATGACTCGAATATGGAAAAGCTCATGTCTTTTCCTCTCATGTTCTTCATCAATGACAGATTGAGCAGAATTACTAGTAGATGCTTCAGAATTCTTACCTTTTATACCTGTGGCTGCAATGATTGTTTCATCTCCCGAGTCTGACCCCAAATCTTTCTGAATAGCTGCAACAGTCTTCTTCTTCTTGCCCTCGGAATTCTTAGGCCTCAACTCTGGATGCAGAATCCAACAGTGCTCATCATCATACCCCTCCTTTTTACAGTGAGTGCATGAAGCTTTGCCTCTTTGTACAGTGTTAGCTTTCCTTGCTTTCCACTTCTGCTTTCTTTTCTCCTTGCTCTTGCTTACAGTGGGTTGGGATGGTCCCCCAACTTCTGGATTTCCATCCTTTCCTCTAGCTTCTAGATGAGTAGCTTGTACAGATACCTCATTTATACTAGTGGGATGAAACATGAGGATGGTATGCCTCATGTAGCTGTGTAGACCACCAATGTACTTCAAAAGAGTTTCTGGTGAGTCTAATGAGATGCCCAACATCAATGCTCTCCTTCTAAATTATTGAGTATACCCTTGCACACTTTTCCCTTTCAACTGCTGAAGAGTTTGCCAACTCATCATGGCTTGTTGCATGTAGGCCAATGGATAGAACTGCTTTTTGATGGTAGAGACAAAGTCACTCCAGATAGAGATGGCCTAACCATGCTTCTTCACATCAGCTTGGGTTCTGCCTTCCCACCAAACCAAGGCAATGCCTCCTAGGCATAGGCTTGCTAGCTAAATCTTACTCCTGTCTGAGTCTATGTTTTGTACCCTACAATACACGTCAATTTGTCTAATCCAATTGTCCAACTTTTCAGCATTTAGCTCTCCATCATATATAGGCAAATCAAATTTGACATCCAATTTAATCAAGGATGCCTTCCCATTATGCACACGGCTACTAGGAGGTGTAGGAAAGCTTTCTTCTTTTCCCTTTCCTTTAGAGTGGTCATGAGAATGAGATTCATCTTCTTCTTTATCTTGTTTAGAGCCTGATGAATCTTCATCCTTATGCTTTCTAAAGTGCCTATACATTTCTTCTACCATAGACTTCATAGCTAGGAAACTTTCTACGAACTAGGGGTCTGGCCCTGTAGAACCTTGTTCTGACATTGTCTTCCGAGAATAGACTCTCCCAATTTCAGGATTAGTTTCCACCAAATCTCCTTCTCCTAATTTGAGCTTTGATCTAGTGATCATTCACAGCTAAACCAACACAAGCTTGTCTAACCTTACAGCCTAGAGCTCTGATACCACTTGATCTGATTCTCACCCTATGAGTGACCTTAGTTGAAGATTTAATAAACAAAGGTATTACAGACTCATGTGTTGGTGTGTGTTCTGTGTGATTGAAACAATGGATCAATCAGATTGCTAATACACAAACATTTTGAATGGAAAGACAGTAGAGAAATACAGTAAGTAATACTAGACACAAACAATTTTTAATAAGAAGTTCACCCTAGCCTCCAGGGCTACGTCTCTGGTCTAGCTTCAGTGGTGGCCTTGTTTTATTGTGTCTTTAAACATATAATTACAAATGTAGGGACTCAATATGAGTTCTCCTGAAGCAGATTTTGCTTGGCAGGGTGGTTCTTGGATTCCCCAAGCCACTTGGAGTACTCAGACTCTTATTCTTCCTACCTGCTCTGTGACTCTCGATATACAGTGGAAAGAGCCAACTGTGATGCTCAATCCAGACAGATTCCTCTATGGGAAGGCTTGATTCTTCAAGCTCTTTGGTGCTCAATACTGCCTGTGGTCAGCTCGGCCCTCTGTCTCCTCTGCTTGGCTTTACTGCTCTCTGTGCTCAGTCCTCCTCTCGGAGTTCACTGTTCAGTGTCTCTCTTGGACGCTTGGACTCTTTGATCTGAATCTCTCTTCTGATCTCCCGTTCACTATCTTTGCTCATGGCTTTAGCCATTCGACCTCCCGGTCCATTCATTTCCTCTCCTTCCTGTGTCGATTCACCTGTCCTCTGTGTGCTTGGAATCCCTGTTTGGCGTCAGCATAATGCTCAGGAAGTATCCACGTGTCTCCATCAGAAGTGTGCTAGCCCGCTTGTCAATTTGTTGCTTTCTCCACCATGGCGGTCAACGGATTCCAAATCCTCTTAAATCACGGCTTAATCCCCTGTCAATTCCACTCTGTCTATTGGGCGCAATCTCTGACATCTGATCTGGGCTCCTCCAAATCCAACGTCATTCGCACGTCGAGCGTAGTTGACTTGATCGACCGATAACACGCGATTGTGGTGGCTTTTATCTCTCCTCCACTGCCACGCATCGATCGCTGATTGTGATTGCTCCGCTTTCTCCAAAACCGCTTACCGTTCAAGGGCATCCCGATCAAACCACCAGTTTCCAGGCCATGGGTCCCACCGTCGTACGTTGGAGCTTTTTACCTTTTTCCGCCCGCGGTCCCTTGGCTCCTGACGTGACCAAGCGCTTAAGCTCTACCATTTCAGCCCTGTTTGCCGAGCGATGCATGTTATCGAAAACCAACTCCTTTTCTCGATCCGGGGCTCCCAGGGGCTATTTTGACCTCCTGTATAGTCTCCATGGGCCTCAGTTAGTGCGCTTTGACCAAGGTCCTCGTCGTTCCACGTTGGCTGCCATGGTCACTGGGTTAGGGTGTTTTCGACTATGGTTTGGATTCTTCGAGGATTTCTTCGACCTATTTTAGTCATGGTTCTATGACAGTCATTTATGGATTCGATTTGGATCAGGCAGAGTCCCAGTTCTTGTTCGCTTGTACTCCTCTATTGTCACTTGAATTCACTTATAAATTATGCATGGCCGTCCAGCGAAAAACACTTTGCATCCTTAAAATTTTTGTGTTGAGGTTTCAGCTATTAATGAATCCTCAATGTTTCGTTTATTTAGTCACTCCTATATTTGATAAGTTACCCGAGGATACCTAGTTGTTTATTCTTAGCACGATGTCTGGACTTAGAGATACTATTAGTACTAGAGGAGCTATCACCTCTGAGGGAGTTGCTCCAGAGGTAATGAGCAAGGAGGCTCCAGCTGTTGTGCCTATGGTGCCAAGGTTACCTAGGCTGAAGCCAACACCAGTAAGAGAAGTGCCCAAACCTAAGAAGGACACACATAAGAAGCCCATGCCAGTGCATGAGTTACCAAGTAAGCATGCTACTACCTACACCCAGAGGAAAGAAAAGAAGAGCACTGAGGATAAGGGGAAGGTGGTGGATTTGGAGGCTGAAGCAGGCGCAGAGGACATAGACACCAAGGGGGTGGATCCAATATCCAAGTTGCCTGATTATATCCCTCCACGCAAGGAAAAAGTCAAGGTCCCTAAGGATCTAGATGCAAGAAAATTCCTCCTCAATACAATCCTACTACCAGAGAACATCACTTTTGAAGGTCTGCGCTTGGCGCTGATTCCCCATCTCAAGCTGGAAGACTGGGACCTAGTGGACCATGAGAGGTTCCCCCACTTGGAAATTGAATAATACATGAAGAGGGTGTTCTACAAAGAATCAGCTGTCACTACGCTCGAGCCTGTGGAGTGGATTCATAAAGTGAATCAATTGTGGTTTCTGAACCTGTTATGGGTGCCCCACTACCACTGCTCCAATATCAACCTAATTGTGATCAAGCAGTTGCTAACCCTAGTGTGTGACAACTATTTGTGGTTGAGTGTGCCAATCCCTATCACTAATATGATGATCCATCGGATCATGCTGTTTCCACACTCAGGGTTGAATCCGGCCAAGGAGTTTGGCGGAAAGACGAGCGAGCATGACCTCGCAGGGAAAATGAAGGATAAATTCAAGCTCTAGAAGAAGCCACGCGGGTACGCTATTACCTCAATCACCGACCCCACGGTGGAGATTGCCACACAGATCCTCATTGGAAAGGTTATGAGAAAATGCCGTGTGGACGAGGTTCTGGTGCCAACAATGTTTTTGGCTGCATAGTGCACGAAGGGCGTGCAGTTCAATTGGGCGCGCTACTTTTGTAGTGAGTTCCTTGCGAACTATCGAGAAATGCAGGATGAGAGTAAAACATTCCACTATTCATGGTTGTTACACTCCATTGTGCTCATTGCTTGGGATCTACCGAGGACATTCAATTTCCTCCTGTGGATAAGGATTTGCTAGAGACTGCATAGTTTGCATCCCTTTGGGCAACAAAAGATTCCACGCTAGTCACGGAGACCAAAGTCTTCTGGGTACTGATGGAGGTGAGCATTCATGTTGCCATCAACTAGAAACCATGGCTGTCTCCAACCGTGTTTGAGAAGCTTTCAGAGTACACATAGTTTAAAGCCGACTTCCACAGTGTATACATCCAGGCGCGGAAGGATCTGCTTCAAAAATTGTTTGACCTACCTTACCTCATTACAGATGACACTATTGAGGAGGTCATCAAGAACTGGTCGACAAAGTGGCACTCTCCATCTGATCTGGCCACAGGTACTAGCAATTTTGTGAAGAAGAAGAAGGAGGTGGCCAAGCAAAAGGTCCATCAGTTAGCTGAGAAGCGGAAAAAGGAGGCCGAGGAGAAGGCTAGGGTGGAAGTGGAGCGCACCATGAAGCAGCAAGCCGAAAAAGAAGAGTGTGGCTTTGAGCACACTGGTAAGTCTCCTTCGCCCCAAATAGAGGAGGAGGAATAGTCAGAGTAGGACAGTCGTGGTCAGGAAGAGCAGAAGTGCACTCCCTTCCAGGTCAAATGGTACAAGGAATGAGGAAAGGAAGGGTCATGAATGAAATCAAAAGAAACCAAGCCATAGTTGGATCCAATTACTCTAATAGACAGAGACCTGGATGAGATAGGCAACAAGGTGCGGGATACCACAACAGAAATATTGTAGTAGTTTGAGCAGCAACAACAATAGGCATTGAGCACCATTCAGAAGGATCTATGCGAGTTGCAGATTCAGACAAATAGGATCCAGGTAGGTGCGGGGAAAATCAGCGTTGCAACAACATGTTTGGCATTGGGGACCACTCAGGTAGCAAAGATTGTTCGATCACTGGATCTCTGGGCAGTCGCGCTACTAAATGGCTCCTTGAGCGTAGAGGTGGTTGATGACAAGGCCATAGTGAGTTCTTTGAAGAACATTGGCCTCAACCTGGCAGCACTCCCGAATGAGTATCTTCACATGCTGCAGGTAGGTGTGACAGCAGAATTTCAGGCACGGGAGCAGCGTGGACTAACCCACATAAGTGAGTATTGAGTAAAAAATGAATAGATGTTTGCTGAGAAGTCAGAGGCACTGGAGGCACATAAGAAAATTCAGGCGCAGAACGCCAAGCTTGCAGCACGGTGGAGGAAACCTTCATAACGGTACCCGAATTGCATATACTGGAGGAAGCACCATTGGACATGAAGATTAGAAAGCTGGTTGCAAGCGAGCACGACACCAATACAGAAGTGGCTAGAGTTCAATTCGAGATGAACCTAAAAAATAACTGAACTAGAGTTGAAGTCACAACCTTCAACTCCGCCAAAGGTAAAGGAACAGTGTGAAGCCGCTATGAAGGATGGAGTCATGACGATGGATGTTGCGGTGGTGGACTGCACCACACTATTTGAGTAGGAAATGGAGGTAGTCATGGCTCTATAGAAAGATCCCACCCTGCATGTCTTGAATATAGAAGTGCGCGAGCTCCAACTATAGTATGATGAAGTAAGGGCAATGGCGTGCACCGTTTCTATAGGACAATGCCTTGCTAAGCTACAAGAGGCGAAGCAGCTGCTTACACAGGTGGAAGCAGCACAGAGGAAAGAGGTCATTCTCAAGGCCAAATTGGGGCCCTGGTTGGATGAAACCTACATCATCTCCACCAATATTTAGGAGAAATTGGCAAACTTGCAGAGTACGCAGTAGAAAATTTAGTAGAACACTGCAGGACTAGCCACAGAGTAGCTGGTAGAGTAGATCAAGAAATCATCCATGCAGAGTGTGGTCAAAGTAGCAGTTGCACAAGTGGAGCTAGGGGATCTTTGTAGTGAAATCTTCACACCAACTGAGTGGCTCAAGGGCAAGACATGATTTTTGTGTTGGGAGCCTGTTGGGATGGGGTCCCCTAGGGTCAATTTTGGGACAAAAGCCCATGTTTTGGGGCAAAAGCCCAAGTTTTTTTGTATAAAGATGTAAAGTCTCTGCAAATTGTGGTCGTGGAGAGCGTAGATAATTAAAGAGTCAAAAAGGGTTTTACCCTCTTTTATGTAATTTGAGTCAGCTTTTGAAGATACGTGGACCATGGGATTGTATAAATAGGTGTGTCTTAGGATGTCTAAGGCAAGTAATGAAGTTGGTCTATGGAAGAATTATAGGGAGTTAGCAAAGAAGAGTAGGAAGAAAGGACCTGTAGCTATGTGTTCAGAGGCATAGAGTAGAGTTCACAGCTGAGTGTGCGAACCCCTGTAGCTGAGTGCATGGACCTGTGCAGCTGAGTGCAGAGGGAAGTTTTGAGTCTGTAAGCTGAAAAAAATATTAATAAAGAAGATTATTGCATAAATTCCTGAGTTTCTCCTATTTACTTTTATTATGAATGAATGCACTCTATGTTGTAATGAATGATGGGTTTATGGAATAATGATGTATTAATGCGCGATTTTACCTAATCTATAATTTTATATGAACACAATTAATGTTAACTATTTACATGAAGATTATCTTGTTGTATGTTGAAGTTATTGAACACTTAAGCCGACCAGGGTAATTACTGGGTTAAGAAAAATCTTTGGTGCACATAAGTAGCTGACTAGTTTGTTCAAGGTTCATGAAAGACAGTTGTAGACCTTTGCAGAGGTCTATGGGCTAAATAAGGGGAGTTATATCGATAAGACTTAAAGGCTTATCGATTTTCTTGAAGGCATATTTAGGGCATAAACGACATCACGCTGATCTCTGGGTTTGGAAACTTGGTTTCAACATCCCCCCATACTTCTTCGGGTGAGACTTTAATCTACGCTCAGCAGATTGATGCCGAAAGGGCCAGTAGTGTAGGGATTTGTTTGGTGCAACTAACTCTGAACATGGGTTAGGACCCATTAAGACAACAAGAGAGATGTGACCTTCTTCACCATCTACATCTAGGATATCATCCATGATGTTATCATTTCCTTTGAATAATGTGATATGGTCCACTCCTCCTACTTCAAAATTGCTTCTTATATCACTTTAGGGCCTACCACTAGTTTATTTTGAGACCCTCAATGGTTTCCCTATTTTATTTGTATCCCTCCCTCTTACTAGATATGCCATTTGGCATGGGAGAAAGCTAGAGTCCTCCTTTGAGAGCTAGGTGGTTCCCACCTGGTTATTTTATCTCTATGGTCGTGATCTAGTCTTAGTGAAACATCTTCAAGGAGTCTTCTATTAGGATATACACCTATTCCTAGTCTGTATAGGGGAAATAATGTTTTTTAAGGAACATATAATTCTTGGGGTAGTTTTGTGTTAGGATAAATTCCCTTCTCTAGAGGACTAAATGCCTGTGGAGGGGATAACTTATCTAGGGACAATGTCCCTACTAGTACCAAATTTCCAACGAGTTCTCCTACTTATGACTAGGCTTTCACACTAGGAGGAAACACTTATAGTGTTAGATATAGTCCCATTAGTATATATGCTTTCAATAGTTCATTTGTCCCTGGGGGTAATAATCCTTTCACTACTATGAATCCCTATGGTCACAATCCTTTTTTTCAAAAATATGTTATGGGGGACCACAAGTTCCATCTAGCAGTCCATATTTAACTTCAAACCCATTCAACCAACGTCAATTTCCTTTTATATCATCACTTGAATTACCAAATTTAGATAAAATTATTAATTACTCCATATACCATGGCCCTCTGCAGCCTCCAATGCTTGTCAAACTACCTTTTGATATACCAAAATTCAACGGAAAGATAGGAGATAACCAAACCACTGAAATCACCACCTACCGTTATGGTGCTCATAAAAATATTTTGTGGATGATAGTATCATGCTATGTACCTTCCAATTAACCTTGAGCAGGGATGCCACTAAATGGTACATCAAACTTAATAAGGCATCCTACCATTATCAAATATCCTTGGCATGAACATTCTTGAACCACTTCTAATTTCTTTTTTGTGGAAGGAGATCAAAACTAATATCATATATACATTCAAGAAGGACACATACACCAACATTTTTTACCATATTCATGAGTGTAGGAAATATAAGCAGTTGATTAGGACCAATATGCCCAATCAATTTCTAAAAGACTAGTTCACCTGATCCTCGCTACCCCAGATTACCAAGGATGTAGATATGTCCAAAGAAGCTATAGTTATAGTTGGGGAAACTACAAAGTAGAAATACATCTCACGTCCCCAAAATATTTATTTGATTTACTAACAATTAGGTACTCCATATGATATAATCCCTAACACTCTTTGATCATCGGCTGATTAACAACACTCCAAACTAGGACCACATTCTGATGGTGTTATTGGTTCTATCTCCATTGATGTTGTGAGCTAGTTGGCTGCTCAACTGGGGAAATGGATTGCTACATTACAAGCCCCTACAAATATGCCCAATTCTCAACAAGCAACATCCCCTGAGTATACTACCGAGGTTCATATGGTCCAGTCCATGTAACCAAAGAGTTCTTTGCAACCTAGCAGTGAAAAGAAGAAAAGTAAGAAAAATAACACTTCTAGAACTACTCAAGAGACATAAAAAACCCAACCCAACATGGGTGTGGGCACAAATTAATGATGTCAAAAATTCAAGTTTCCTTGTAATATTTTCCTTGGTTACAACCTAATTTATGAGTGTCCATGGGTGGATGAGACTCATCGACTTCTAACATAATCGCTTGCTAAGCAACATCCTACCATTTTAACATATCCATTCCCTACCCAACAATCTAGGTTGTACAAGGAATGAAATAAATGTAGGAAATTAAATGGAACATAGAGAGAGAATATAACATATTAGTGAAAACCTAATTTTTATTAATACATGAAATAGTATAATATTGTAGAACACATATTGGCTAGAATGGTGGTAGTTATCTTTGAGTAGAGAGAGATGGAAGCTATGCACATTCACAAAATATATTATAAGAGGCCAAAATAATGACATTTTAAAGATAAAAAAAGAACCCTAGAGGTACAAAAACCTAACCATAAAAGATGGAATTCTAGAAGGTTTATGGGCCCTGAGGTGGTTTCTTGGTACATCAACTTCTCAAGGCCACAAATTTTGCATAAAATATATATTTGAGGTGCATTATAGCTCATTGGAAAGAACTATTTGAGGAACGCAGCTATTAAATTGGGGTAAGGCATGCCAACATAAGCCTTGACCCCTCTAATATCCAAAAAAACATCATTTAGGGCCTCAAAATGGGCTTATAAGTTTGGGACCCAAAAATAATAGAAACAATGTCATGAAGATAGAGACTACTTGAGATAGTGGAAGAGGTGGGTGGGAACTGATATCCATCTAGATCACAAAACCAAAAAAAAAAGTGGTTGCAACACCTCTTCCTCCTCCTATTATGGGCATGGGAGGAAATTTTTCTTAAGAAGGCTTGTCCCATATCCTTATGTGCAATGAGAAAGTGAACTTGTCAATGAGAGAAAAAAAATTATGAAACTCCTAAGACTAGTTCTTCATCTAAGGACCCAGTTATCCTCACTCCATTGAATGGACCTCTCATGCTAGATAATAATTTTGACCTAGTGTTTCACCCACCTAAGGGTGTTCTCTATAAGTCAACACACAACCTCGATGTCAGGGATTCCCAACACTATAGTATTGTTTAGGGTCGAGCCCAAGTGCCATTTTCCATGTTTTCTTTGGATTGTTTATAAATTTTTCATATACAATATAAATCATTGTTAACCACTATCAAAGGGTTTGATCCCTTAGAGTCGAATTTGATTATGTTTGATGTTAATGCAAGTCATTATATGTCATCCCACCAAGTCGCTTTCCAGATCTCAATGGATATATATAACAAAATTGTTTTCCACACTCTTATGGGGGACGAATCCTTAACTTGTATCATGGCCTCATCATACTAGAAATATCTTGGTTTTCTAACACTTGTTAGATCAAGTACCACCCCAAAGCCTTTGATGGGAATACTTTTTTACCTCAAGGAGTTCTCTTGACATTTATCATTGAGCTAGGGGGGAAATAATTGATGTTAACGTTAGAGTTGTTGATGCCCCACTTGAGTATAATATTCTCCTTGTATGTAGTTATTTTTATGCTATGACTGATGTCGTGCCATATACATTTTATGTTCTTCACTTTCCCCACAAAGAAAAGATTACTACCATTGAAAAATTTGAGTATTTTATGTCGATGACCAAGTTAACTATTGCATGCACCATGGTGTCATTTGTTGGGAATCGTCCTATGAGCTATGAGAATGCTAGTGTGGGGTTGTTTAAGAGATTGTCATTAATGGGTTTTTTTCCTATGTCATTATCTAATTTTTCATCTACTACTATTTATCCCATGCATATGATCTCTTTCATTACAAGTGTATCACATCATTCTCATGACCCTTGCGTTGTGTTGTCTCCTTCAAATATAAAATCATATGGTGAGAACATGCTAATTATAGTGAAAGAGCTAACCTTTTAGGTGGTCTTGTCAGCACCTCCTAACACTGATCTAAAACTCATCCCAATATAGAATATGATCAGGATTCTCTTCCCACGAGGGTTTTCACTCCACCTATTTCACATGACTTATTTGATGACAAGTTCCCTTCACAACAATCCATCTTGGAGGTTGTGGATTTAATTGATAATCCAAGGGAGTATATACCTCATGATGCCTCTATTCTCCCAAATCTAGACATGGTGGATCTTTACAAACAAAATATTGAATCAGGCCAAGGGGAAGTCCCTGTGTCATCTGATGACATTACACCTTTGCACAAAATCAAGTCTTGGATTTCTAGTACTGAACTCACCAATGAATTGTCCAATTCAAAACCCCTCATTGATGAGTAAATTGTACCTTTGTTGTGTCTTAATAGCCATCATCAAAGAGCTTTATTAAATCATGAGACCATTCACTCTTTATGTCCTCAAGTACTCGCTGATAATGATATGATTCTAGGATTTCCCTGTAGTCATCATATGTAGTTCAATTCTATACAGTGTGGGATTGACATGGTGTTGCATAGCATTTCGAAAAAATCCCAAGAATTCATACATATCCATAGGAATCATTTCTTTGTTCCCAATAATGGGCACTACATGATGTAACCTATTAAATTGTGTTACACTTTCACATATGTCTTTTAGCTTTGTTATGGTGTCTAATGTGAAATTTTTTTATTTTTAAGTCTTGGTTGTTTCGTTTTAATGTGTATCATGCTTGTTTCTTGATTTGCATTTGTCAGTCAAATATTCTTGGCTTGTCATTAGTACACCCATGGTGAGACCAAGAGGTTACATACATGAGTCCTCTAGCAATGTTGACATTTATCTAATAACTAGACATTTATACAAGCATGAATGTCCAAAAAATATGAATTTTGAACCAGATCATTCAAAGTCATAAGTAAGATCTAAACTCCTCATATATAGTACATCATATCCAAAAACCCACCAAAATTAAAAAATAAAAAATAAAATATATATGGTCATGTTTTTACTTGATCCAAGTTTTATTTCTTTCATTATGTGATTTAACCATGCATCTATTCATTCTGAATGGATTTCATAGGACACAATGGCGTTTCATTGTGACATCCATTGGATCCTAGGTGTGTTTTCTTGACCTTGGCAATGTTGAAATATGTAACTAGGATCGATCTTCATAATGATGTGTAATAATGATTTTATGTAATTAATGTAAATAAGAAAAATAAAATTATTTTATTCTTGAGACATGGGTTTCATGCTCAAGGAATTTTATTTTTATAGATAAAGCTCTGATTATGAGATATTAGGATTGGTCATTAAGTCATAAAGTCAATTGAATATTTGTCATGTATGAGAAACCCTTCTTAGGCATGTTACATATGTATTTGAGTCATTGTGAGAGTCAAAATACCCTCCAACGCCAAGTCCAAGCACTTCTACCAAGTTGGCCTTCAAATGAAGCAATAATCCTACACCAAGATGACATGTAGGCCTAGGATCAAGTCAAGTCAACCTACAAGCATGGGGAGGAAGCCTATATATAGGGCACTCGACCTCATTCAAGAGAGATCATCTCACACACAAGAATTGGTCCAAGCTTGAATAAGAAGCCACACATCCAAGAGAAGAAGGGAAGATCAAGGTTTAAGGAAGAACGAAATAATTACATGTATTTTTTGGGTAATTATGTTCACACGTGTAAGGAAAACTAGGGTTTCCTATCTATTGCAAGTCGAAATCACATTCATCTCAAGAGGACTGAAATAAGGCAATAATGAGAGCTGTATTAAAGGCTGAAGTCACAAATAATCCATCCCTAGTAAGGCGAAGGAGAAGGAGGTCTTAAGTATCCCTAATTCAGTCACACGTGGGAAATTGTATTCATCTACAGGTAACCAAAAATTGCATAGAAAGAGGTTGAAAAATTCAGACTTTAGTTGCAGGATCAAGGGTGAAGAAAGAAGGATAAATTGTAACATCTTCAAGCAAAGGTTGACTTGGTCTTGGAGGTGTAGTTAGTCAACAGTCTTGGTCTTGTAATTCATCAATTGAAGATTCTATAAGAAGAAGAATTTGGTGGGTTTTCATCCCAAGCTTGGAGAGTTTTTGGCCCTAGATGATAGCCTACATCTAGTGTCATTTTTCTTATTGTTATTTATGGTTTGATAGTTGTTTAATGAAGAATAAAACATAATAATAATAATGAATTAAATAAGAACCTAATTAATAAAAGTAAAAATATCTTCACAAGAAGTTATCATTGCTAGAGAAATCACCTCATCTTTTTGCCCTAGATTTCTCAACATGGTATCATAGCTAAGGTAACAAGTCAAGGAATGGAATCTCAATAAGGGACACTCAAACACTCGAGGAACAAATTAGTTTCCAGAAGGATATTAGATGCATTAAAGAAAAAAAAAGATACTCTCATCTCCAAGGAATTTTCATGACAAAGACTACATCATCATTTTGAAGGAAGTGTCAAAACCCTAGATCAATCAAAGAATAAGTCCATAGTTAAAGAATTCTTGGGATCCTCACTCAAATCATCATCACTAGGAAGGATACCTCAAAAGACCCTAACTCTACGTAATTGAAGAAACTGTCATTTCAAAGCATCTTGAAGTATACTCATCTAATGGAATCAAGGAGAAAGGGGTTGTTGGCATCGTCAAAGGATTCAAGGTGATCTCCATATCTTTGGAGTCAAGGATAAATTTTGAAGAAAACCATGTTCATTAAGAAGAATTCTTCTGTTATCTATGTCATCATCAAATTCAAGGAGGAATAAAGTTGGAGGAACATCTTCACAAGTAAGTATATTTATGTATACGTTTGATTCTCTCAAAATGCCTTTTTGAAAGGAAAGCAAAAAATTGGTTGGGGCTTCAAACTTTCTTGGATGGAAGAAAAGGACAGATTTGAACCTTATAGAAAATGAGGTCAAGGAACATGCTAACGGCTTAATCACCAAACCTCCAAAGGAGGATGCTCAAGCACTTCCAAGGTATATGAAAGGGGAAGTAAGGGCTCAAAGGATTCTCATAGAATCCATCAAGGATCCCCTAATTCCCTATGTATATAAACTAGAAACATCAAAATAAATATATGACAAACTTGTATAATTGTTCTCTATAAGCACTGCAGGAGAAGTAATCTCGTTAAGAAAATAAATCTACAAGATGAATGTATAAAAATAAGAAGGAATAGCCTCATATTTTATGAGGGTGTTTGAAATAAGGGATCCAATACAAGGTTTGGGAGAAATAATGTCTGACAAGGAGAAGAATACATAGTACTAAATGCACTACCAGAGGAATGGGGTAACTTTACATCAAGGATTTATGGAAAGAAGGAAGCTACTCCATTCAAATATCTATGGTCACTATGAAAAATTGAATAAACCAGGTTGAAGACAAAGTCTTATGTAGAATCAAATGAGAAAACTCAAGCATATACTACTATGGAAAAAAGAAAAGGGAATTTTGGGAAATTTGGTCCTCAAAAAAGAAAGAAGAATATGACAAAGGTTCAATGATACAAATGTCAAGAATATGGGCACTATAGGAGAGATTGTGCTAAACTCAAGAAGGACAAAATAAAAAGAGAAAGATAAGAAGCCCATATCAATGAAGAAGTGGAGGAAGTTGAAACAAAGAAATCCAAGAAGGAGGAAAAATAAAAGATCTCTACTATGGTTGAGATTGTCTTCCTCACATAGTTCTTTTCAAGTTTCTATTTTCAAGTTTTCTGTTATATAACTATCGTGATAGGAATCACTAAGAAGCATGATAGGATGCATCATGCCATCATAGAATCATACACTTGAAAGCAAGAGCTCGTGACATTTTTATGAAATGAGCTCACAAAATAGAAGAAGAGATAGATCAACGGCTTCAAAATAAGCCTCTTTGAGGGGGAAAACTCCTTTACATTACACAAATGAACAATTATTGGATGATACAAATGAAAAGACCTATGTTCTATATATAGAAGTCTAAGGGGTCCCAATATAATCAGAGCCTACATAATAATAATATTGTAGGGGCACAACAATAAAAATAATGGGCTTCTATGGGGCACAATAATAACAACATGGGAACTACATGGGCACAAAAATTCAATAAGGGGGTTGCACTAATAACAATAAGGGGCTACACTAGTAGTAAAGGGACTTAACATGCCCCTCTCCTCCATAAAAGTGTTATCCTCAACGCTTAAGTAGTTATGGATGCTTTTGCATAAAATGATCATCCTCCCATGTGGAGTCTTCAGTGGTTAAGTTCTTTCACTTGATGATATACTCTGAAATTGACCGATTCTGTAGTACTTGGGTTCTTGATTCCATGACTGCTTCAGGTTCTAATAAGATTTTTCCTTCCTCGTCAAGTTCTGATGATATTGTTTGAACGAGGCGCTTGTCACCTATAATCATCTTTAAGCATGAAACATGGAAAACTGGGGGCACTCGAGAAGATGCAAGAAGCTCCAATTTTTATGCCATAGTACCAATATTTTGCAGCACCTTGTAAGGACCATAGTAATTTGGTGATAATTTATTATCCTTCTTCACTTGCTTGAGGGACATTTGTTTGTATGGTTGTAGTCGTAAAAATACACATTCACCTACATCAAAACTTCTTTTGTTGTGATGTTGACCTACATGTTGTTTCATTTGATTCTGCGCCAACGTGAGGTTATCCTTTAAGAGTTGGAGAACTTGTTGTTTATGCTCAATGTGATATTTCGCTGCTTGAACCTTAGAATTTTCTCTTAAAGATTATGTGATTGATGGTGGATGATATCCATAAAGTTCCAATGAATTACAATATATGGTCAGATTCATTTCGTCTTTCTCTGGGGTTGGTTCCTGGTGTATATCCTCTTCTTTTGGTGTTTCTTGATCCTTTTCTTCCTCCTCTTCACAATTTATGTAAATTAATTTCTTCTGAGCACACTTATTACCTTTAGTGTATTTTATATCACAACTATAACAAATCCATTTTTCTCTTTCTTCCCCCAATTGTTATGGTGTCAACATTGTAGGTTGTGGAAAACTAGGAGCAACAACACTTCCATATTTATAGTGATGAGAGGTAGACGTACTTGTTGCCATAATTTTGCTTTCATTTTTGACTAGAGTTTCCATGCTTTACCATTGGGCTGGCAATTATGGTAATGCAAGAGAAAGAGTATTAACTAAAAAGGAAGAAAATTGCAATGGTATATTGTCCCTTTGTGTATTAGGAGATCAATTGTCATGTGTTTGTCTCTTGGGAGGTTGGGAGTTTCAGATGAGGCTTACCCCGCAATACTAACAAAATCCAAAATAGCTCTCAATTTCCAAAGTTGGTTTTTGCTATTATTTGACTATGGTTTATCAAATATAAACCTTTTTGAGTATTGGGTGTTGGGAGGTTGAGACAAAGCTATAAAGGTTTCCACCTGAAACTACCAAAACCTGATAATGACTCTGTTGTGACATGTAAACTAGTAGTTGACATGGTGAATTCTACCACATGTCAAAGACATGGAATTATACATGGAGACATGTGGGAAAGGGATTCCATCTGTCTACCATGTGGAAATGGTATGGATGTTATGTGGCATTTGTAGAGAAATCTTAGAATGGGCATCAATTTGTGTCTGGAACTCAAATTTGGATGAAATTTATATTGTTGGAAAGCTTTAGAATGAGTAGAAAATGATGATGATGTTAAAAATAAGTTTTATTGAAGATGAAAAAACAGGAAATATGATAATCCCATGTCCATAATTTCACCTTGGAGGTTGGTTTTGGATACACTGCAAGCCTTAATTAGGTAATAAGGGGATGGGTGTGTTATAGAGAAGAATATTAAAGAAATCACCACTACAACCTTAATTGTTTTGGAACAAGTTTGAAGAAATACATTCAAGGTAGAATTTTTTCCTTATATGGACATTTATTTTGTGAATGTCAACCTCCAAAAATGATTTGAATGGTTGATATTGTAAGATAGTGATGATATCAAATCATTTATGCATGTCATGGGTCAATTGATACATGACCAAGAAGACATGTAATATGTTGATAATCATCATTTAGTACCAAGTTTTGAAAGAGTTACCAAGGTGATACAAAATTGTATGGAATTAGCTGAAATAGTGAATTACCCTAAGCATCAAAGTCACACAATGCACAATAAGTTTAATAATTAATTTTAGACTAATAAATATTTAAATTTTATGGGGACCCTTAACGTATCTTTGGGAAGGTGTGATCCATTAACAAGTACTATACTAACCAAGGGAATTACATAAGTTTGCAGAATGGAGGATTTGTAGTTGGATCAAGCAAATCCATTGTAGGAGAATTAAATAAGAAAGGGTGATGAAAGAGGGATCAATAATTAAGGGCTTAATGAAGGAAGAGTTTGATGGAGGATGTAATAATGACAATTTGATTGATGTCATTCTCTTTGATAGAGATCGCATTGATCAAAATATTATTGACATTTATTATGTTGAAATGAAAACAAAATCTTATCATTGCTAGTGGTAATGGTGCTAGATTATATCAATGTCGATTGCATAGGTTATATCAAAATATATTTGTGAGCATGTTAATCATAACCAAGTCAATGAAATAAAAACAAGTATTAATTGATTATGGGGAAGTTTACCATAGCTTGGCCATAACAAATTTTTGCAGATGTAGTATTTAAGGAAGACTACAATTCCAAGGAGGGGTTCATTTAGGTTTTCTCAAATTCTTTGTTCCATTAAATTTAGCATAGATCTAGTTGAATCAAATTTAGGTACAATGCAAATGTACAACTCGTGAATAAATTTTATTCACTTGAAATGTTATTTCTCCAAAGGCTTGAGGGGTAAAATATAGTTCATTTGTGCAATTTTCTAGCTTGTACTTGTCACCACTATAATTTCTACCTTTGTTGCAACTTGTGGTTAATGAAATACTACAATTTTTACTCATTGCAAGGATTTTCTCTAGTCGTAGATCTTGTATTTATGTTAATGTTGTGATCCATTGTGTTTGTTATTGATGTATAATAATTCAAATAACATTTTGGGTTTTAAATTAGTAATTTATCTGTTTGTAATCATTACTAACAAGTAGGAGTATTCTATAATTTTTCCCTTGTCTACATGATTATATCCACAATTGGAAATTCCATGTCGACCTACACGGTAAAAAATGAACCCATTTATGGATAAAACACCTAAAATTATTTTTTGTGATGATTAATAAAAAGTACAATAAATAGTACAATCATATAATGATCAAAGCAATATAGTAAAACAAGATACTTTAAATTGAAATGTGCATAATATTAACTAAAAGTAATGAAGTTGTACTTGTTTCTCATTATACTGATGCTTGATTGTTGCATAGGCTTAAGGATACTTCACCTCTACTCCCTGATGGGGGTGCTTTTTCAGCAATGTACCTTCGACAGGCATGATAACGGGCTCTTAGAAGGTGTCTAGTACCAATGTAATTACCCGATCATGTTAATACATCACATGCACGCCCTTTGTATGGCTAATGGTTTGGCGACCCTCGAGGTGTGAAGGTAGCCCTACTCTCTGCTTCACATGGCTAGCGCATGGTGCCTCCATGCTTTAGGTATTGTGAATCACCTATTTAGGCTTTCCCAAATTAAATTCTTGCATCAAAGGTTCAGTGATTTCATACGCTCTGGGATCATCAACATGATCATTCCTGCTACCTGCTAATTAGATATGGCGAGATCCTTCCATGGAAAATTGGTTATAGGAAGCGAACTATCTGAAAGGTGATTTATGCTCATTTACGAGCTCATCATGTGACATTTCCTTGGGATGGCGATGCTTATGTTCAACTAGGACACTTGGAATTTTCCATATAGGTTCCATGGCTTTTACTTCATTCATCGTACCAACTTTCTCAGATTCATAGTTCATTATATAGGCCTTAAGTTTCTCGTAGGGTGGTGGAAATTTGGTTTCTTGGTTGTCAAGGTTGTGGTAGATCATCATCTCCATGCCTCTCTGAATCATTTAAAAAGGTGGCTAATGTATATGGTCATCACAGTGTTTAAAGTCTAGTTATTACTCATAGACACTCCTATCCTTGCATCTAGTCTCTGTCTTGGTCTTTCTCATCACCGACGTTCTCAATGCTTTGTCACCGAGGGTTGTGTCTTCTCTCAATGTTTTTAATTTTGTTTTTACAAAATATAGGGACTAGTCCATTCTTCAAAATAGTGGTGATTTTATCCCGACATCCTTACAAGTTTCTGACTCAACCAGAGTCTCTTTTAATTGTCTAGTTCTTATCTGTGGGGATTGGTACTTCGACACCTTTTCCATTTGGTTTTGAAACTGGTTTTTGACTCTCCCAACCATTGTTTATGAAAGTAGTCATAGTTGAGGTACATTCACCATAGTGGGATTTCGTAAGGTATCACTTACTTCCCCTTTACTACCCCACACCTTCCTCTTGTCATGTAGTCAACCCTTTTTTTTCTGTGTCGGGGTGATACTATAATTTTATTATGATACTACTCATGTTGATGTTCGTTGTTCTGTGTTCATGGTCAAGTGCTTTATTTGTAGGTATTACATGGCTCCTCATCAAATTTTACCCATCCAACGGGGTGGTGCTTTAGGGGCATCCTCTTCAAGGAACAAACACCTTTTTGGGTACGAACCAATGGAAAATTTCTTTGAGGTTTCCTCTCTTGAGGTTAGAAAGGAAATTCTAAATATGAAAGCCAAAGAATTTGGAGATCACAAATATGTCTCTGATTTAGATATCAGTGGAAGCAATGTTAACTAGGTTTCAGATCCAAGAAATTTTAGGAGAAGAAGAATTTGTTTTATTCACTCCATCACTCACCATCATCAAATAAATACTCTGCTTACCATGGTTATCCATGATAAACAAGTTGATAACTACAAACTCTTTTTTGGCGAAGAGGAGATAAAGCACATACTCCAGGACGTCATATATGACCTTGATGATATAGAAGTAAGGTTGAGTTGTGTGGAACGTTTTGTAGTGTCTGACTCAGACACTGACTCAAATGACCATCAAGAAGAGGCAAAAATTATCAATCCTATGCCTCTCAATACTATGCCTAAAAATTCTGATATGCCTTTGAATAGTTCCCATGCAAACGTCTCCCCATGCTCATCAGTTATAATCCTCAACTAAAATACTCATCAAGTAAGCAGTCTCAGTCTTCAAGGTCGAAGGAACCTACATGCTACATTTTATACTTATATCTTACTACACTATATGGTTTTTTAGTATGTTTACAGTTCATGTTCATACCCGTTTGGTCGTTAAGTCTACAATTAATAACATTCTCGATATGTTGTTTCTTTTTGTAATATTTATCAAGGGTGTCATATTTTTAGTAGCTGATATGGTGGAGTCACCTTTGATCACATTTTGTTAAAAGCATGTCTAATGTGCTCTACTCTATGGACTTGGTATTGAAAACTCATCTTATTTTTACTATGCTAAGGTTTTGAAAAGATTCCACTATAATATCATATGTAATATTCTTAATTATAAATATAAATATTTGGAGAAATTTTATAATAAAAAAAAAGCGAGGGTGCTTCACCTCTACATCAATTCGTTGGTGCTTTAAGACAAGACCAATGAATTGCAATTATAAAATTATTTAAAAAACACAATAATTTATAAATAAAAAAAAACCTTTTCAATGGTTTTTTTAAATTGGTATTTAAAATTTAAAACTTAAGATAATATATTAGCCTTAAATTTTAAAACAAAAATTATGAAGAAATTTGAGGGATAAAATTTTTCAAAAAGCACATTAGGAAGAATTCATTAATTATGAAAAATAATTTCGAAAATAGATTTAAGAAAGGAAACATATTAGCTGACAAAGAGATATCTTAAATTTCTTTTTTTCCCTTTTTATTTTATTTTTAAATTCTCTCCTGTTAACCTAGCTAGGAAGATGAGGGTAAGCCCTCGACCTACAGAATGTTACAACTACCCACGACCCCCAACGTGCAAGAGACAAATCACACAAATTTTCATTGACCGTCGTTGGGACAAATAAGGTAGGTAACAGAACAAAAACCTAGTCCCTGTTGTCCAATTTGACCCTAGAGGAGAGAAACCCCACCCACCACTCTACACGGAAGATAGCAACTTCAGAGCCAAGCAAGTAGGACATTAAGGCGCGTGAGACCCCACAATTGAAAGAGAAAACAAACCCCCTGTAGAATTGGGAGAAACTTTCCCCAATAGAACTAAAATTTTACACAATTTTACCGATCACCCACCCAAGGGGGGGTCTATGCATTTGCTAGAAGAACACAAGACAACCCCACATCCCTAGATCATCTAAATAGGGCATACTAATACACCCTTCTTCAAATCAGATCATTATCACACCACACCCAACTTTCCAAAGACTAATAAACGTAAAAACAATGAGTGCTGAGAAAGAAACAGAACAAGGATTCTTATACCTGGTATGAATCACCTAGAGAATCTCTAAAAATAGACATTGCATAACTAAATTAGTAATATATCCTGGTAAATTCACAGTAATTCTCTCATCTCTCCACACAATGCTTGATTCCTCACTTCTCAAAACCTCCAACATACTCTAGTTTATAAGACAAATACCACCCCAGAGTCCCCTCTCCTCTCCTGCAATTAGACATGGACTCTACTTCTTGGAGTATAGCCCCATAAATGATACGAGAGCAATCTCGACCAACATTCTTGCACTTAGATTCCACTAGATACTTAACTACCATCGTCTAGACCACCTACCTTGCATATGGAACACAAACATTACGTCTATTACAAATGCCATTAATTGGATTTCCTTAATGGATTGACTCCACATATGTGTCTGCATGTGTCCCACGTACCAAAAGGCACCTCATCCCAAGTCAAGAGTGGGGTGTAGGGTGGCAAGCCCTCGCCACATTCCCCAATATCCCATGATCTATTGCCCCCATCAAGGTTTTCTATGGAAAATCCTAGCAAATCAAGATAAAGGGATCACATCCCACCAGCCAAACTAGTAGAGCCTAATCCCTAGGGAATCGAGGAGAATTGACCTCGTGACCTCCCAATCAACAAAGTACTTAGCAATGGGAAGTCGACCAATTAAAATAACTCACAAAACTTATTTTTATATATTTTCATTAAAAAAATTATTCAAAAATATATTATTTAAAAAAAAACATTTAAGAGATTTACTTTCTAATAATTTTTTTTATCTATTTATTCTAAATATTAAAAATAATATACTATAAAATTGTATATGGTCATTATTAAATATTATAAGAAATTCAAAATCTCATTATTTATTTCTTTGTGTATAATTTATGGATTAATATTGGTTTGTTTTGTTAAATGTCAGTATTTTATTGGCTACATTTTAGAACAAGTTTTACACATTAAGTACATCCTTGACAATGAAAGTAATAATTCAATATTATAATAATAAATAAATAACTTTAATATCGAAATATAAGAAATTTAAAATATTAAAATCATCCTAACCATATATAACTTTTTATAATACATTAACAACATATAAGCTTAGAACACAACATTAATAATTCATTAACCTCCTTACTAACTAAAAACTTGTAAAAATTAAACAAATATAAACTAAATTACTATAAAAGTTACAATTAATTAAAACAAAATCATTATGAGAAATCATTTTATTAAATAAAATACAATAAGAAACTTATTACATAAACAAT
This sequence comes from Pinus taeda, assembly GCA_000404065.3. Lineage (NCBI taxonomy): Eukaryota > Viridiplantae > Streptophyta > Pinopsida > Pinales > Pinaceae > Pinus > Pinus taeda. The sequence goes on along the minus strand of APFE030767747.1, from coordinate 42,568 downwards.
TCACTTAAAAGCAATTAATATAAAGCTATAATAATTATCCATGAATAATAAATAAAATTAAAAAGATCCTTAAAAAAAGTATTATTAAAAATATTAAAAAAATCTAGTTAATTCAAATTATTAGACTGGTCAGCGCACATTCTTGACATCTCAACCACATCCTTATTTATCAATATTGTTCTCTATCAGTCTTGGTCTAGACTCGAAATGTCGACAAAGGAAAAATAAAAACTGTGGATTATCCAAATTTAGATTCTAAAAAGCCAAACCACAGAGATCTACAATCTATTAACTATTAGAATTTTAATATTACCTAATCCCATTCAATCAAATTTAAAACAATAAAATAATCTCATATATGGCTCTTAAAATCCTTAATCTTATTATTAGATATATTTACTCTTAAAATCCTCAATCTTATTATTAGATATATTTACAGTAATAAGATATATTTACAGTTTTCTTACCAGCGTAATGTCACATGCCATTTGCTTCTTATGGTTAAACTCATTAAAGAGTACGGCTATTTATTTATTTATTGTAGTAACGCTAGTTAGGTGGTGTGGGGCTGTCTCACTATTATGTAACGGAAGGGAAAAATGTAGGCTTATGATTGGGACAAATAGGTTTCTCACTCTATCTTGTGAAATAATTTACGTTTATTACTCTATTTTGCAAAATAATGTAGGTTTACTCAAGGAAATAATTAATTATAAGGAAATAATTATTATATATGTGGGACTAATAGTGTGTCAAGAGGTATGTGTCAAGAGGTATATTAAAGTTTAATACGGAGAAGATGTTGTAGTTAGAAAATTAATATATTAGATTAAAATTAAATAAAATATTAAAAATAAAATTAATTAATTTTAAGTTTGAATATTATATATAAAAAAAGGGTAATAAAAAATAATAAGTCTAAATCCATTCATTAATTGTTATACTGTAATTTTTTTATTTGTTATATTCATATATAAATGAAATTTAAATGATGATGGGTTTATTTTTTTAATTTTAATGTTCTAGAATGTATTAGCCAACAATTATATAAAAATTTAATACTTACAATATACTTGCTCTCTAAATTTTATGATAATGATGGTGGTGATAATTAATGTCTACTAAGACCTATATGGTTTATCAAACCTTAAGAAGGTAAGAGATAATTAGAATTCTTTAACATTTTATTTCTATGTTCAAAAAGAAGTGCAAAAATTCTTTCATCCCATGGTAGTTTGGGAATTGACCAACACATACTTTCACTATGAAGCTCATGAGAATTAGTTCTAATCTTGGATATTTTCATTTTCTTTTTAACACTAGTTAAGATAGAAAGATAATTTTGGTTTTCGATATTGTTGCATGCTCACTTGATCCTGTTTTAACAATTGATTATTTGAATTCACACTTGCTTTCTTTCACGCTCGCTTGATGCTTGCTTCAATCAGTTTTAGGCTCGCTTGATGTTGTGAGATTTCCACTTGCTTGAACTCACACTGTTGATTGATCAAAAGAAGGGTGTTGAATACTATCGAAAATGCACCCAAGATACAAATGACAAGTTTAATCTTGATGACTCAGTTGAAGACTTACTTGGCATAATGTATTCACCTTAACAAGTGAAATTGGGGTGTCAGTTACAACCGAGAATGCACCCTTACAATTCCACTGAATTTGACTTTGATTACAATTCCACTTACAAATTATGATTTGCAAGTTACAGTTTTGTATTGAGCTTATTAAAAAATGGTGCAAGTGCAATTGCCAAAAAATTGTTGTTGAATTTCTACAAAAAATTTGTTGATGTAGATGACAACTTGATTGGATGTTGATGCAGAAATGTCTGGGCATGAAATGCTTGATTTTGTAGCGTCCTTAACTTGATTTCTTTTATTATGTGCTTGCTTGGAAGATCATCTTATCAAGTTGATGATGTGATGTTTTGTGCTTGTGTACTTAAGCTTATACGTAAGCTTGCTTATGTGCATGCAGTTGTTTAAGAATAATATAAAGAGAGTGTTTTGATAATCTAAACACAATGCATGCACATGCATTCATTACACAACGTGTACTTAAGATCCCCTTATTCAATTTAGGGTGGATCTAAGACACAAACACCACAAAAAAAATGTCTTTATTAAATAGTGAATTACATCAACCTTCACCTTCACAACATCATGAATGAAATTTTGCAAACAATGAGAATGCCAAGCTCACAAATTCTTGAAGCAACTTGTCTTCCAAAATAAAAGTACACTCTACTAAAAAAATTTCTTCAAAATATAACAATGAGCTTCCTTTTAAAAATCTTGACGTATCACTCCAAATTTAAAAAAATGTTGTATCTCTCCAAAATAAAAATTAATGCAACTGATGCACTAATCCTTTTTCTTATGTCACTATGTCTTCAATGTGTCGAGTGCATTTAGTAAGTCTCCCATGCTCATAATACGAACAATTTCATTCAGATTTAATTCAATATAGAGTATGCAACCTGATACAAAAAAAACTCCATTGCTATCCCTTTGAAATCTAACCATTCAAATTCCAAGCATTTAATTACCCATCAGATTGATTCTTGCTCAACCATAAATACCCCATTACCATCATATTCCCTTCCAATTCGACCAACAAAACAAGTATTAAAACTCACCAATAAATACTCTGCTCCCACATCCTTCAACTCAATGCGTTGAACAAAACTGGACTTGCATAAACTAATGAAAAGCCGAATCGTAGAGCTATAACCTTACCAAGCTGCATTTCTATTGAATGAATTTTTAACTCCAATCTTGACCATGCCTTGTCACGTTTTGGTTGCTGAGTGATCCGGAGGCGCACTGCCAAGCAATTCTAGTTATGGCCCTCGGAATAGCAACGCTAACTGTCTTTGTTCAGTGAAATTTGACAAAAGCAATTTGACAAAATAGTAGCAGATGTGAAACATGGATTGCCAAACAAAGATGCTGATTGTAGTGCCAAGGGTTGTTCAATCATTGCTCAAGAACCTTTTGTGGCTCAATTGAAAAGAAAATTCTCACCTTTAGAAACAGAAGCTAAATTGCAAGATTTTTTTGATAAAGTAGGTGGACAATGGGCATCTAAAAGGAAGAGGCGTAAGATTGTGGATGCTACGCACTGTGCATTTGCGCTCTACTTATCCCAAAACCTTAAGTGGATTAACACAGGTGAAATTCCTTGCTATGAGGGTGGAGGCCATCACAGACCAAACAAACATACTGAGATATCTAGACTTATTTTCTGCGAAGTGGAAACGATTTCATCAGAAACAGCCACGTCAGCCAAGGAGGTTCTTGTGATTCGTAAGATACATCCTTGCTTGCCTTTATTCAAGTCTAAATTTACTGCTTCAGTTCCACTGACACGTATAAGAGATATAGCCCATCGGAATGACATTCCTCATGATCTGAAGAAAGAAATCAAGCATACAATACAAAACAAACTCCATCGTAATGTGGGTCCAGAAGATTTTATTGTAACAAAGTTAATGCTTAGAAGGGTCATGGAACAGTTGATCGGGACTTTGCATTCCCTTAAAAGGGCTGAGAGCAATGCTTGTAAAAGGCCTTGAAAGTGGTACGAGGAATGATTCTCCTGATACTGCTATTGCTACCCGTCAAAAATGGCGCCTCTGTGAAATTGGCCTTGAAGACTACTCTTTTGTATTTCTGAGCAGGTTTGTGAATGCTGTTGAGGTTGGAGGAGGCCCATCATGGCTAGTTCGGGAGGTAAGCTACAGAAATGCAACTAGCTGGGATCATCCTTTAGGAGCACTTGTGACTGGTATTCATCAACTTGGGTTATCTGGCTGGCAAGAAAATGAGTGTATAGTGATTGAGAATGAGCTGCAGTGCTGGCAGAAAAAGGGTATTCCTCATTCATGGGGCGAGAGATGCCTTGACTCTAAGATTGTTCACCAATATTTCAAGGTTGAACTGTCCACAGGTCGATTGACTGCGCTCAATGAGTCGCAATGATTCCTCAAAAACCTCCACAGTACAGGGAACCGTCATACCTCCTTTCTGCTGGAAGCAATATTCGTCTAAGCAGCCAATAGAGTTTGGATAAGGCTTGCAATCAAAACCTAAGTAGTTCACCATGTCCGCAGTGCAATGCAGCACTAACGATTTTTTTTCATAAAGGTGGCTCTGAGAAGAATCCCAAAGTCATATAACCATATGCATAGCAAATTAACACACAAAAAATAAACTGGCGGAAAAGGCAGAGAGCCATCATGTGGTCTCTCATGCTCATGTAATTCACATTCTTCAAAAAATTTAATAATACATTTAAATACATGAGTAAGTGGTCTTAACATAGTGTGTCTATCTTAGACTCACTTGGTTGAGACAATTTCTCAAATTACACTAATTTAAAAAAGCTAGTTGGAGAGAATCTCTCATCCAAACTAGACTCCTTAGTTTGAGGAATTCTCATGATTTTATTTATTTAATTTAATAATTGGATTTATTATTGATTTTTAATAGAGTGAGGCTAACATTCAATAAAGAGGATAAGGTAGGGATTATTTTCTTTAATATTGAGGTTGTAGGTTATGAACTACTTTTTGATTGGTTCAATATTCCTCCATGACTCTTTGGATATACTACAACCCCAAACCTGATATCTGTATAAAATAACAGGAGTGGCAAGAGTTTCAAGGAGGAGCTTATTTTTACCTCAAATCCTAAGATCCACTAACTTCCAATTTTTTTCATGCCCATAGTAAGCTTTCTAATGTTCATTTTTCCTTTTCTCAATGCTATAATTCCAATTGAGATTATGATGGATGCCAATTCCTAGATATTTTTATGAAGTAACTTCCTCCATGGAGATGGTGTCTTAAATGAAAGTATCATAGGTGACATTTTTGGTTTTAATTATCATGAATTGACTTTTTTCAGTGTTTACTGTCATATCCATATTAGAGCAGAAATCTTGGAGGATCTTGAGTTTCTTGTCAATATCATAACTGTTAAACAGACATGGTTAACGAGAAACAGATCGAAAGATAAAGCATGCACTGTATTTTTATTAACAATCTGATATACATTTATAGTACATTTGGTGACCGTTGGGATTCACATCCCAAGGTCTCTTGGACTGCTTTGTCCATTCGGCTTCCACGCTAACCCTTTAGGATTAGGTGTCCAACATTCCCCACCTTAATCCGAAGAGTTATGTATGAGTCCAAGAAAAGAGCTGTAATACAAAATGTGCAATAATGCATGGCAGCACTAGGCTGAATGTGCTCTATGAAATGTTGGTAAAAAAGGGCGGTGGTTTAAGGATAGACACCAACACTGGAACGCTTAGTGCAGTTCCTGGAACTCTTCCAAACTCGCAAGAAGTTGTAAGTCTTCTGCTAGAGGAAGTGATCCTATTGTTTTAAAGAGGGAAACCTTCAACCATAAAAGGGAGGCCTCACCCCATATAAAAAGTAAAACTTCAACCTGAAAAGGGAAGTCTCAACCTGTGATGGTTTAAGGATGACCAACAACTCTGGAATGCTTATGCAATTCCTGGAACTCTTCCAAAACTGGCAAGAAGCTGTAAGTCGTATGCTAGAGGAAGTGTCCTCAATTTTGTCTCCGGAACTCTTCCAAAACTGGTAAGAAGCTGAAGTCTTCTGCTAGAGGAAGTGTCCCACATCGCTAACTGAAGGCATGTTCAGGCATCTTTGTCTCTAGCTAGAACTCTGAAACTGGTGTGGCAGGTTGTGGCTCAGGCTCGCTTGATGTGGCTTTGAAGCTTGTAGATGACCATCATTTCCCCCC
>APFE030767747.1:0-35866 GCA_000404065.3 Pinus taeda | reverse complement strand
CCTGTACATTATGCAGGCATGTCTGAATGTCATAGAGAGTGTCTTTCCTTATTTGCACTGTGTTGTGAGCTGTTGATACGATTAGTGTTCTCAATAACTCCAATAATCGATGAATTTTTGTCATTATTTAAACAACTCAAGTCAACAAATGATCACAAATGTACTTGTAAAGGAAAATTGCAATATTCTTCAAAATTAAAAGTGCCCGATGATAAGAGGGAAATCTTGAAAATTGATTCTCCTTTATGTTCGGTTGTCAAATAAATTCCTCTATTGTATGCCAACAAACAATAAGTACCATGTTCATAAATTTACCTCAATGCCAAGTAACTAATCATAGATCAGAAAATCTTTTTTTTTTTTTGCTATGCTTGTAGATGACTTTTGTTATCTTCACACTTTTACGTTGTAGATGGAGTCTCTGTTGATCTAAACGTTCGTGACTTAAGTACCCTTCAATGGTCAAACCCTGACTCTGTGTTTTCTTTGCCAACTATTCTTTGATAAACTTCAAGTACGCTAACCAGATATATAGGACAACTGTTGTTTAGTGTTGAGGGAGATATTTGTATTGATTTCACAAGGGCTAGTTCCTCTGAGCAAAGGATTTAAAGTTTGATCTCCAGAGACCTCCCAAATCACATATGTGTAACTCTAATTATGAGATTGCAAAGACTGCCTGGACTGAATATTTTAAGGGCTGTCTATCTAGAAGTCATAACAAACAGACCTTGATCCGAAGAAACCCTCAATCAATCTGTAGACTTAGAACAGAGATCACCTCAAACATGTCATTGTTCTGTTAATTCAAGGGAGAACAAATATCTATAGGTCTGATGTTCCAAGTTTGCCTGAATGTCAACAAGTAGATTGCTCCAACCGATATGTCAAATAAAACATGAAAATGATTCTCCTTTGCAAGATACTCAGAACTTTAAAGGACCGCAGTTACATGAATATCCACAGAAATATATCTTGTTTAAGAAACCCTCACTCTGTCACTAGATCAGCTCACGTCCATGTTCAACGCTTAAGAAACGGAGAAGCGAAGTTCAAGGGAGACCAGATCAGGGAATTATTTTGCTCTTGGCTCCCCTATATCCCATCTGTGGTCATTCACGCTTCTGCATGTGATCTTGCTATGGCTTTGATGATGCCTCTCCTCTGTGTCTATCACATTCTCCAATTCTGAAAATACTTTCTCTGATGCCTTGCCTCTGTCTCTATCACAATCTCCCACTCTGAAAATACTCTGTCTCCGGTGCCTCTGCCTGTGACTCTCATGGACAGAGAGGCAGATATACTGACTCCAGTGAAATGTAATGGTGGAAGGAGCTAAGAGATTAATCAATCAGAATCATAACAGAGGCCGTCGAGAAGGCCATCTCTGAATGAATTTAGTAAAGAAGGCAACACCAGCAAGAATTCCGACACCTCAAAGGCCGCGATCATCTGATTCCAGGAGACGAGGTTACCGAGAATTGATATTGATTCCATACAGTCGAAGAATTATGACATGATTCTCTGACTAATGTCTTCTCCGCTGCTCTTAGTGGAGGATTTTCATATGCTATGAGGCTCGAACTGCAGGCGTGGCGCTTGCAACAATTCCAACCAGTCTCACAAAAGGAGGCGGGCAATGAAGGTGTCGGGATCAAATCCTGCATTGGAGTACACTACAAAATGTCGACACCGTCACCAATATTTCCGACCCCTCCAACTTTCATTTTCCCTCCATGGACGGGCGGGCCGAGGGACTCTAATGATGTCATTCGGATTATGCCCTCTGTCTATGCCTGAGAAAATTAACACAATCTCTGAAGATCATTCTGATTATGCCTCTGCCTCTCCCCAGCGGAAATGGAAATCGATGGGAGATGAGCTGTAACGCCAAAGGTAATCTAAATCCTCTCTCGTTCTCTCCACGACATCGGTCTTATCACATCGTTTTCTGGATCTTGGGTGCCAAATCAACGGGAGATGCTCATGTCAGTCAGTGGACAGAGGAGCAGGTAGTGAACGGAGCGTTAATGGACAGGGCCCAGAGGCGCTAGAACAGTTTTGTATTTTGAACGAATTCAGGGCAGCACAGGTGTAACAGAGGCGTTATGTCAGAGAGCATTTCTTGTCAGGGGCGTTTCTACTTCAGGCAACGTTTCTCCTTCAGGCAACGGGCAGAGGAGCAGGTGTAATGAAGCTATTTTCCTTTTAAACGTTTATGACAGTCAGAGGTATTCAGAAAAACAGGCAGGCAGAATTAAACAGGCCAGCACTATTCAAGGCAACTACACAGGCCACACATCATGGCTCTGATACCATGTTAAACAGACATGGATAGCGGAAACAAATAGGAAAGATAAATCATGCATTGTATTTTTTTATTCACAAATGATGTATATTTATGGTACATTATGTGACCATTGGGATTCACATCCCAAGGTCTCTTGGACTGCTTTGTCCATTCAGCTTCCATGCTAACCCTTTAGGATTAGGTGTCCAACAAAGACTGAGAGGTACTTGGTAAGCTGTAGGTGAGGTTTGGAGGCGTTGTTCCTTTTATTTTTTTGTTTTCTCTAAAAAACTAGTTTCTGTGTTTTTTTTATAGGAAGGTAGAAATTGAAGATGGTGAGGTGGTGTAGGTGTGGGATGGATGGCTAGGAGGGTGGATAGTTGTAGGAATGCCTACATGCTCTTCATTAAATATCTTAGCCCCTCAAACTACTTTTTGAGAACATTTTTGGCTCTCTGTTATTTCTACAGGAGCCTCTTGTAGGATACACACTCTCCGGAAAAAAACACAGGGGGGTGGAATGAAGGTCAGAAACGATGGATAAGAGTGTCGGGGATATGAAATAGGCTCAGTGGCATCTTCTCTTGCTCTTGTGTTCCACCTGTAACCTACAATGTACATTAAAATTCAATTTCCTTTTCCTTCTTTCTGTTTTTTCTTCTTCTTCTTTTTCTCTCTCTTTTTTTTGAAAGACAACTAGAGTGCCTCAAGGAGCTTTTCACCCTAATTTCCTACCGTGGGTGACTCCAAGGGAGGTTTCCACCCAAGGATCTTATTCTTTCTCCTTTTTCTATTTTTTCATCACTGGGCCGCCTCAAAAGGGGTTTTCAGCCCAATGATGGAACTCAAGCGCCTCAGGGAGGTTTTCACTTGAGTCCTTATTATTTTTTCTTTTTTCTGCTTCTTTAGCGAGTGGGTGGAGCAGAGGCTAAGACTTGCTCCACTACCAACATTGTCTTATTTAGATGTTCAATGAACTCTCACTTGGAGAGGGGCTTCTTCTAAATTTTCAGCCTATGTCCATTGACAAGCATGGGGATGGCTTCCTCATCAATGGTTCGGATCAAAACTGGACCATTGCCATTACATTCTCCCACAGTGTAGGGTCCCAACCATATTGTCCTCAACTTGCCTTTGAAGTATTTATACCTAGAGTCATAGAGAAGTTCCCAATATCCCTTTTGGAATTTCTTCTCCTTGTTATTTTTTCCATGCCATATTTTCCTTTGAAGATGAACTACCTCTATGTGAAGAAGGGCCTACAATCATTGTTCATCCAATCCATTGAACTGGAGTAGTCTTTCCCTCTGTGCATGGCTAAGGTCTAGGTCTAGTTGAGCTACCATCCTTAGTGTATTGTATTAAAATTCTATTGACAGCAAAGCCTTCTTCCAATAGACCAGTTCGTAGGGTGTGAACCCTGTGGTGGTCTTCTATGTTGTGTTGTAGGCCCAGGTGGCCTCAAATAGTCTATCTACCTAATCTTTTCTACTTATGCTCACTACCTTGGTTAGAATTCCTTCCAAATCTCTATTAGTTTCTTCCACCTACCCATTAGCTTGTTTGTGGTAAGGGGTGGAAGTCCTGCGCTTGATGTTATGATGTGTGAGTAGGTCTTCAATCAAATTGGAAGTGAACTAACTGGCTTGATTTATGACCAGTTCTCTTAGATACCTAAACTTATAGAATATGTTTTATCTTAAAAACTTAGCTACTTTTTCATCTATTGTTGCCTTGATTGCTTTTGTCCCTGCCCATTTTGTCAGGTAATCACTGCACAAAATGATGTATTGCCTCTATTTTGAAGGAGGGTTGACAGGACAGAAAAAGTCCATGTCCCACTTCTCAAATGGCTCAAAGGTCACTTGAGGTTGAATGAGAATCTCATCCTTTGGAGTAGGTTTCCCCATCCTTTGGAACAAATCACATTGGCTAGTATGTCTCTTCACATCTTGATGAAGAGTGGGCCAATAGTAGCTTGCCAGCAATATTTTGAAGGCAGTCCACTTTGCTGCAAAATGACCTCCACAAGGCCCATCATGACAGGTTAGGAGAATGTCAAAAACTTCCTCCTCCTTGAAAAATCTTCTCAAGATTTGATTTGGTCCAAGTTTGAGGAGATTGCCCCCAATCCAGGTGAAAGGGGTGCTTTTCCTCACGATCTTTCTCTTCTCTTTTGAGGAAAGGTGTGGTGGGAACTATGTTAAAACCAAGTAATTTTCCATATCAACAAACCATGGAGACAACACTAAGATAGCAAAAAGGTGTTCATATGGCATTTGATCATCCACCATTCCTTCGTCACCCGCAGTCAAATTTTCTCTAGACAAAATGTCAGCAACAACATTTTCTTTACCAGGCTTATCAACAATTGTTAAATCAAACTGCTACAGTAAAGCAACCATGTTATAACATGAGAATTTACATCTGGTTTGTTCATTAAATACCTAATTGTAGCATGATCAATGTGTATGAAGGTTTGATAGATTGTGATGTAATGTTTGAATTTATTTGAGGAATGCACTACAACTAGGAGTTCCTTCTCGGTTATCGTGTAGTTTAACTCTACCTTTGACAAATTTTTACTTATAAAGTATATGGCATAAGGTAAATTTTCATCAATTTGTCCCAAGGCTACTCCTATTTCTTTGTTCAAGGCATCTACGTGAATGTGGAAGGGTGTGGCCCAGTTTGGGCCTCTTAAAATTGGGGCAGTCACAAGTTTGCTTTTCAAGGTATCTAAGGCTTCTTGATAGTTTTCAGCCCTTATAAACTCGACATCTTTTCCTAAAAGACCAAACATTAGAGAGGCTAACTTACTGAAATCTTTAATGAATCTCCTGTAATATCCAGCTAACCTAGGAAACTTTGAACGTCTCTCACCTTTTGAGGAGGTGGGACCCTTTGGATGATCACAACTTTGTTGGCGTCCACCTACAATCCTTGTTGAGATATTGAATGACCTAGCACAATCCCTTCAGTGATAAAAAATTCACTTTTTTCTAGACTAAGGGACAGGTTCATTTCAATACACTTGTACAAAACATTTCCTAGGTTAGATAAAGCTTTTTTAAAGTTAGAACCATAAGGAGTAAAATCATCCATATATATTTTCACTGCATCATGAAGCAGCTCAGAAAATATACTCAATGCTACTATCAGGAAAGTGGCTGGAGCGTTGCACAAACCAAAAGGAATGACCCGGTATGCAAAGCTACCCCAAGGACAAGTGAAAGTAGTCTTATCTTGGTCTTTTGGGCTAATTTGAATCTGATTGTACCCACTAAACCCATCTAAGAAGGAGAAGCAAATTTTCCCCGCCAGACCATCTAACACTTGATCTATGAAAGGCAAAGGAAAATGGTCATTTTTTGTGGCCCTGTTTAGTTCCCGATAATCGACACAGATCCTGCACTTACCATTTTTCTTTGGCACTAGCAACAAAAGGAGAGAGCCATTCACTGTCAGAGATGGGGTAGATGAATCCTGCATCAAGTAATTTTTGCAATTCTTCTTTAACAATGTCTTTAAGGGCTGGATTCATCCTCCTTTGAGGCTGCCAGACTAGTTTGCAATCTTCCTTAATGTATATATGATTAGTAAATACTGAAGGGTGCACTCCCTTCATCTCCTTATAACTCCAAACAAAGGCATCTAAATGTTTTCTCAATAAGTTGCATAGTTCCTTTTTCTAGGAAGTGGATAGGGATGAGTTGATTTTCAATGTCTTTCTAGGTCAAACTCTATATTCTTAACACAAAGCAAGGTCAGGTCATCCACACAGAGATTAATTATGCGATTGCCTTGGGTTTTCTTCACTAGATATTCTAAAGGCAAAATATTGGGGGTGGATTATGAATTAAATTTTCAATGATATCATCCTGATTTTGCAGTTCCCCCCCATGACAGTTTCTACTGCACACAATGGTGCATAATAGACTTCATCATCATCCTCCTCCTCCAACCAGAGATGTAGATCATGTTCTAGCAAGGGTTGGGTAGGAGGGTATAGGATTAGATGCTTGGACATATACCCCTTCTTGATGGTCATGTTCCCAACTCGACAATTGAAGTAAGCATTGGCAATGGCCAACCAGGGTCTTCCCAGGATGAGAGGATGCACAGTGAGATTTTCCTTTGGCTGGAGAACTAAGAAATCAATAGAGTACTCCCAAGAAGCAATGGAGACCATCACATCCTCCGCAATTCCTTGAGGGGTCATAGTGGAGTGGTTTTCTAGCTGCAGTACTATCATTGTCATCCTCAAGGAGCCCTCAAGGTTGAGTTTGAGCATGGTGTCCTTTGTCATCACATTAATTGCAGCTCCCAAATTAATCAAGGTATGTGGGATCATGGTGCCATTGATGTGGACGTCAACTACTAGGCTTCGAGGGTCTAGATATTTCAGATAGATTACCTACCCCAACATTAGGTTTGATAGTTGTCCTATGACACTGATGGTTGGGGTATCTCTCTTGTGCCTACCTAGATGCTTAAAGCACTTCTCTTTCATAATCTTATTGTATATAGGCAAATCCTTTATGGCTTGGAGAAGTGGTATCTTTACACATAACTATTCAATTCTCCCAGAAGTTTAGCTTCTTCTGGGGTGGGTCGAGTTATCCCGGATAATATCTCAGGAAAGGGTGGAATTTCTTTTGGTTCACTTTCCTCTTTATCTTCCTCAACCTCCTAAGGGGGAGGTTGGCTATCTAGGAGAACATTTCCAGATCGTACGTTAATCTCCTAAATGTGCATAGCATAAGTTAGGCATGATGGTTCCCCACTATGTACTTGTTGGGCCTGTCTGTTGTTCAGGTTCGAGTTTGGCTAGGTAGGCATTTGGGTTTGCCTTGGTGGAGCAGGAGGCAATGGTTGTGGTTGAGAAGGTGGTGGAGGCAAAAGAGCAGGAGGAGAGTTGTACTAAGGCCTCCACACTTGATGAGATGCATTCCATTGGGATTGTGGCTGAGCATAGGATTGAAACGCATGACCAAATGGTTGGGCATGATATTGAGATGGATACGACCAAGGCGGAGGTGTGAACTAGGAAGGATTAGCAAGAGGGCCCCAAGATGCTATGGAAGTGGCTTGATTCAGGTTGTAGTATGCCTGAGATGTCCCTTGTATCCCTTGTTGGTATTGTCTAGGTCCATGTGGTCTCCTTTGGTTCATGAAATAGAGTCGTTCAGTGGCTCCTTCAGGCCCCTGGTATATAACTTTAAGTTCGGGTAAGGAAGGGCACTTATCTGTAGAATGATCTTCTTTATAGACTGAACAAACCTCTATAGATTTTAATGGACACTCATTCTTGACTTCTGGTGTACTTAGGACAAAAAATGACCAAAACCCTCTCTGCCTCCTCTTGTTTCCTTTTGATATTCAAGGTATCCATTTGCATGGAAAAATTCTACAACGTCTCACACTTGAAGTCTTCTAGCATGTTTCCAAGTTCACCTTTGAGGGATGAACTGGATGAGGAGGTATTGGCTATAGGTTGACTCCCCCACCTCTCTCTCTGGCTAGCCTAGAATGGTTTCTAAAGTAGTCTTTATGTCTTCATAAGGTAGTCGGTAGATGTCTCCCCTAGCTAGTAGATGGAGGGTGTCTAGATGGTCTTCTGGAATTCCCCTGAGTAGGACCAACTTCAGAGGTTCGGGGTCAAGTGTGCACCTGGCCCTTTTATAACTGAGATGGAACCTCTCTTCATAATATTCCAAAGGTTCATCACTTCCTATGGTCATTCAAAAGATTTATTCCTTGGTGTCTTTTTACCTACAATAGTCTTGATATTTGTTATTAAAGGCCTCCTACATCTGAGCTCAAGTTGTGATGCTATTGCCAAATAACCCCATGAACCAGCGCAATGCTGCATCCTAGAGAATAGAAGGAAATAGTTTCAACTTTTACTCATCTTCTGCATAGTTGTAGGTTCGATAGATAACAACAAACTCAAAAGAAAACATGTCAGGATCTTCTATAGTCAATCCATGGAAGTGAGGTAGGGTTGAAGGGCTTATGTTCTTCATTTTGGTCTCCCCATTGATCGTTTGGATGTGAAAGGTACCCTCTAATCTTTCTCAATTCCCCCTAAAATTTCTATTTTCAACCATTGTCTCAAGAGGGATGTTTTCTTCTTCTTCTTCCCCTATAGGTTCTTCAAATATCTATGGTTGTTCACCTAAAGTTTATTCCCGGTCACTACCACTGAAGAAGAGAGAATGGTGGCTATGTGATGTGGTGGGGATGTTGGGAAATAATTTTGCTAAATTATCTCTGTTCCTACTAGGCATGAAAAGCAATATTTTGGATGATTTTTGTTTTTTTCTTCTTATACTTGCAAAACTGAAATTGATTGAACAAACAAGTTGCAACTAACTGAAATGAACTTGGTGAAATGAAATTGTAGAACTGAAAGGAAAGCAAATGAAATGTAGAATGGAATGCAAGGAAATGACTAATCCACTTTTGCTAAAATGGAAAGTGCAGAATTAAAAGGAAAGGAAAGAAATGACTAATCTACTTTTGCTGAAATGGAAATTGCAAAATTGAAAAAGAAATTGTGGAAACTAAAAGGAACAATACTCTACTTTTGCTGAAATAAACTACTTAGAAAAATCTTGTCATAGAAAATCGAGGAAAGCATTAATCACAAAATACCCTGACGCCTCCCCGATAATGGTGCCAAAAAGTGGCGAGCTCCAGTATTGCAGCAATAATGCTACAACTCCTCGGCTTCCTACTTTACTTTTATCAACCCGGTAGTTCGTAACAAACTTGGAAGCGATGGTGCTGTATGCACAATTACTAGTTCTTACTATAGGTTGTCACTTGGTCAGCTAGTGCAAGATCACTAGGAGCTCAAGCCAACTTCTATGAATTCCATAAGAAGCTTTATATGTGATTGGAGAAAGGAAAGCTTACTCTACATAGGCTACTCTACTTGCAGAAAGGAGAAAAAGACTGAAATGTAAGGTAAACCTAGTAGACCCTAATTAACCAACTAATCTTACTTTTGTAGATAGAGAGATGAAAAACCATAAAACGAATGCGATTACCTACTTAGGAAGTAAAAGACATCTACTCAAGCTATTTCTAGAAGGAAATGAGAAAAAAAAATCTTTTTGGATTTTTATATATTTTTAGCTGAATTTGTCAAGCATGTAATTTATTTGTTAGTGGATGTGGCAACAATTAGGTGGTGATAGAGGGCGAATTGGGAGTTTGTAGAGATGTAGGAAGGTGTGGATAGATCCTAGGAGGCCCCAGGTGGCCTTCTAGAGGCTTTTCATACAATCAGACTTCAAAAACACACCTACAGGAAAAGCAACAGGAGGCTGGAGGGGATCTACAGGAGTCTAGAGGAGGTCTAGAGGAGGACGTTGAGAGCAGTTTTAGAGGTTTTGAAGGGAAGAAAGTGGGTGGAAAGGGTATTTTAAGGCCAAGGGGATGTGTTAAGTTGTCTAGGGTTCATCAAGAAGGATCAGTGAAGAGAAATATGGTTGAACTTGTTCAAGGAAAAAAAGGAAAGTTCATGAGAAAAGTGCAGAAAACTAAGGTAGATTTGTGAGGGACTTTGGGTGACCTATGGGACATAAATGAAAGAGAAATGGTGATGGCTAGTGGGCTGCCCTATTGTGAGAAGACGATTGCTACAAGAGAACCAAAAACCAAACAATGAAGTTAAGCAAGCAAAGAAACTAGATATATCAAAAAACAAAATTTTCATCAAGTGAGCTAAACTTTAATTTAGGAAAGTAAATGCTGAAAAAAATGCTATGTGGAAAGAAAGCATGGAAGAAAATTTATTGCAAAAATATAAATGAGCATGGTGAAATAGATCTAGAGCCAAGCATTAATCTTCTAACAAACTGCAACACCAGAAATCCTATGAAAAAGGCAAATCAGTTTTTTTTTCCTTGTGGCAGCAAGAGGGTCTTGGCCTCAGTTCATGGTCCCAGAGGGAGGAAAGGACCCCAAGGCTCTATTGATGGCCTTTTTGTATCTTTTTCCTATCACTATTCAACCTCCTACAACAAACTAAAATGGAAACAACCATTTAAATCACCAAAAGAAACCTATTCTTAATTAAGACATAAATCTATCCAACAAAAACTAATTCATAAACTGAAGAAAAACATATAAATACAAAACAAGAGGAGATTGGCTACATGGATTGTGCCCTCTAATGTAACTCAGTGCTAGCTTGAACAAGATATCATCTTCATTACCAAAATAATAATAGGATTACATGAAACTGTCAATAAAAGTAAGCTAGAAGTTGAGCAGAGCAAAGCTGCAACAAAAAGTTTCAAAAATTTGACTAACTTCCAACAACTTAATGAGGCCCTAGGTCTCTCTACTTATACAACTAAATATCCCAATAGCTTCCTTAAAATTAGGGAGGCTTGTTTTGCAAAACTTGAGATAAACAGAAGTTATTCTCCACTTGCTCGACTGCCTCTTTGGTGCATTGATGTGGCTGCTTGTGCTCTGAGCTGCATGATGGAGAATTCAAAGTGGGGAGTCATAAATTAGGGGGATACCCTCCTATAAATCCTCTCCCTTGTCTTCTTCAAATATTTTCTGCCAAATGTCCATTAAATCTTTGACTTTGTCTCCAAAATTGACCAAAAGTCTGCATTAAACACACATTAGACTTCATGGTGTAATGATCAAACCAACTCACTCTATCAACATAAATATAATCAAAAGCATGCAATAAAGTAATGACAATGGTAGATTAAGCTAAGTTGGGAGGCAAAATGAGCCCATATAATTACCCATTTATGGGGCTCATCATCTTGTTCACTGGTTTCCCAGGTATGTGTTGTCTCATTTCCCGTATTTTCCTTTTTTTCACCGATATATCTCTTGCCATGCATGTTCCTTGTTTCCAAATCTTTCAAGTGTTCATCTATATCAATGGATTCTAAGAGAACACTATTACTGGACACTAATGGATTTGGAGCTGGAACAACAGTTGAGTAGGTGTCCTCGAGTATGTTGATCTATGAATATACGAACCTGTATCTGGACGAGGACATCAAATTGAAGTGGAAAGAGATTAATGAAACATTCACAGGAACTTTTGGGGAGGACCTCAAAGAACGTCAGGTGTACATGAACATTCAAAAGTTTGGCTTGTACCAAATTGCATTCAGATACCCCATGTTCCCATGTGTATACATGATTCACTGGATCATCTCTCACACTAACTCCAAGATGATGACCTTAGGCAATGTCAGTGGGACAAAGCTTGTAACCTTTTGGGCATGAGATTATGATGAGATGTATGAGATGTCTAGTCCTGTGACTATCATGACTCCTCCATCTAGTTTTCCCAACAACAGAGCTCACTCTAGAGACATTTTGAAGGATTGGGTAAAGGAGTTAGCTCGCTTCAGCATCACACCCAACCAGATCTACAAGAAAGAGATATTGAGGAAGGCATACCAATACTTGGTAATATTAGCATGTCAACTGAGTGGCCAAGCAAGCACTAAAACCTTCCCTTAGAGTTGGGTGATTGCACTGGAACAACTGGCTAGAGAAGGAAAATGAGCCCATATAATTACCCGTTTATGGGGCTCATCATCTTGTTCACTGGTTTCCCAGGTATGTGTTGTCTCATTTCCCATATTTTCCCTTTTTTCACTGATATATCTCTTTCCATGCATGTTCCTTGTTTCCAGATCTTTCAAGTGTTCATCTATATCAATGGATTCTAAGAGAACACGATTACTGGACACTAATGGATTTGGAGCTGGAACAACAGTTGAGTAGGTGTCCTCGAGTATGTTGATCTATGAATATACGAACCTGTATCTGGACGAGGACATCAAATTGAAGTGGAAAGAGGTTAATGAAACATTCACAGGCACTTTTGGGGAGGACCTCAAAGAACGTCAGGTGTACATGAACATTCACAAGTTTGGCTTGTACCGAATTGCATGTAGATACCCCATGTTCCCATGTGTATACATGATTCACTGGATCATCTCTCACACTAAATCCAAGATGGTGACCTTAAGCAATGTCAGTGGGACAAAGTTTGTAACCTTTTGGGCATGAGATTATGATGAGATGTATGAGATGTCTAGTCCTGTGACTATCATGACTCCTCCATCTAGTTTTCCCAACAACAGAGCTCACTCTAGAGACATTTTGAAGGATTGGGTAAAGGAGTTAGCTCGCTTTAGCATCACACCCAACCGGATCTACAAGAAAGAGATATTGAGGAAGGCATACCAATACTTGGTAATATTAGCATGTCAACTGAGTGGCCAAGCAAGCACTAAAACCTTCCCTTAGAGTTGGGTGATCGCACTGGAACAACTGGCTAGAGAAGGAAGACCATGCAACTAGTCCAACATACTGGCTCATCAGTTGATGGAACAAGTCACGGAGGCTCAACAATCACCCAAAGGTTTTCATGTAGATATTTATGTGTACACCTATATTCTAGATGTAGTCAGTGCTTGACATGAGTTCCCAGGCTTGGATTGGGCATGGTCACCGACACAGACTATTGTGAACACGTATTTCAAGTTGTTGTCCAAATACAGCTTCAGAGGAGTAATCATACGGCTGTATGAACATTTTGTCACCTCAGAGTATAGTTTGATATTCGAACAGGATCCACCCTACATGTCAAAGGAAGCAATGGAGGCGTTTTTAGCCATTGCAGATTGGTATGCATCATTGTCATGTACTTTCATCAAAGTGTTCAGTGCGGAGAAGCCTCTGCATGTTCTATCAAAGTTTGCCTTGGACGTACTTGTCATGCAAGAAGTAGCGTATCACATCTCAACAGAATTAACAGCTAGACTGCAGTGAAAGAAGAAGGCACCTTGGCCCACTCTTCTGTTGCAGATTGGGTTATATGAGATCCCAAGTATCAAGATATTAACTTATGTGGTCATTGATGTCAATATGGAAATATTATAGATACTAGATGATCCATGAAGGAGAAACAGAGCATATCCATGAAGAGACAGGAGTAAGGCCATCAGCAAAGCCAAGCCATGAGTAAGAGTCTGTTAATGAAGGAGTTAACGAAGGAGGTGTATCAAAGCTATCACTTATGCTTAAGAGTATTGCAAAATATCAGAGTGAGGCATATCAGAAAAGACAGAAGCCGTCAAGTATGAAGGTATCAAAGAAGAAATTGGAGTAGGAGGAGCCACATTGGAGGAGCATCACATGTAATACATGCCCAAGAAGAACTGAGAGGAAGAAGTCATCAAAATAGGAGTTAACATATTAGAGGAGCATAAACAGCGCTATCGGAGCTACAGGAGGAGACATATATATGCCAAAGAACAACATTTCGGAGGAGCATATGTATAAGAGTTAAACGAGGCAGAAGAGTTAAAAGAGGCAGAGAAGTATATAATATATATCCACAATATACACTATCAGAGCCGGAAAACATATATATATGCACTATACAATATCGGAGGCAGAAAGTATAGATATATATATATATATAATTGTGATACATTGTGGACCCATTGCAACATTATGAAAGGCTCTATTGTTATATCGCATCTGCCCATTGACACTCACATATCATAATACACAAAGGGTTGTCACCCATGGAAGTGCCAACTGCGATATATGTCATGGACTCGATGCATCATTACAGTTTGACTTAATGCTATAACATCTCCACCATGTTGGAAGTGATCCATTACAAGTTATAAAGGGATGGCACTATAAACTGTGAATTCGAACACATGGACCCGAAGGGGTTATCAACTGCTACTTAATATCATATCACATCCGTAGGAGAATCGGCCATGAGCCATCAACAATGTCATGAGCTTGAATTAAAAGACTTCTGGAAGTTGTGATTCCTGATTGCGCTAATTTTATGGAGGAGCGGACTGAATGCAATTATAGATGTGAGTGTAATGATTTTGAAGTCCTCCCTCAAGTGTTTCAGCTAGTTTTTCCATATATTCATGTGTATTTCAATATTTGTAATCCTCAGGATTTTTTAGGCCAAAAGATTATAATAATGGTTTTGATAGTTTAGTGGATCTTGATGATGGCGATTTTGATTGCGAAGATCATGTGGCAAGTGGGTCCTCCTAAATGGTACAGTCTTTCTGTAAATAATAAAGTTTTGTGTATGAACATTATTAATGAAAAAGGGGACCTCTCTAATGTTTTTCAATAAGCATCATTTCCTGTGTAATTCGGCCTACTCTTCTTAATTAGCGTGTCTGCGAAGCATTGATTAATTTGAATAGGAAAATGAAACTACAGTGACTAAGGAGGGAATCTAACAGATCGAGCGAACATGGAGCAAACTACAACAACCGAGGAGGAAGCCGAAGAGCCAATGGAAAGAGGAAACCAACAATCAGAGGCATCAGGAAGGTACAAAAATAGAGAAAAGGGAAAGTTGAATGTTGTTGGAAAAACTAGAAGAGACAGAGGCTATCGTAGGTCCAGCAGGATTGAAAAGTGTTGAGGGGCCAATAGGATAGGAGGCATTTGAAGGAAGAGCATCTCTGTTCATCATGTTACCCTGTGACAGTCTTAGACTTGTGATGAATTAATCAGGTACATAATGCAGTCTGTAGAACAATTCGGTGATGTAATAAATAAAGTTTTATCTGACATTGTTTGAAGGGAGCAGTAGTGAGCATAGAAGTAGTCATGCTGAAACATTTAATGTGACCATGAGAATATATGCTTGAACATAAAGTTGGTTCTTGTGCAGAACTTAGCCCAGCTAATAGTAGACTCACTAAATCTATGTGGAGACATTATCATAGATCATGATGGTTATTGCAGACTCTGTGTGGACAATATGAAGATTTGTAAAGACTTGTTCATAAAAAGACTGGCTTCCATTGATTTTGTAGCATGGAGACTACAATGAAGCTTTAAATAGACAGAACTCGGTAGAGAAGAGTTATGAGAGAAAAAAATTACTCTCAAACACGCCTTGACAAGATTGGGTCGGAGCCCTTGAGGTTGGTGCCTTAGAAGTTGGAAGAATTGGTGTTCTTGGGGTTGGTGCCTTAGAAACTGGAAGGATTGGTGTCTTTGAAGTTGGTGCCTCAGAGATGGAAGTATTGATGCGTTGGGAGCTTGTGCTCCTAAGCCCAAGGTTGGTTCTTTGAGAAAAATATAGTTGGTGCTCTAGAGGTTCGAGCCTCACAAAAGTCCAATTTGGTGCTTGGCAATTGATCACAACCATTTATATATTGTATCTATTTTACCACAAAGCTTATATTAATAAAATAATTTATTCTTGTTTTTTATCTTGTGTTCTGAATATAAATGTTTTAACTGGTAAAACAATAGTTGAAAAAGAAATACTGATTCACCCACCCTAAGTATTTCCAACAATTGGTATCAGAGCCAGTACCTTCATTCAAATCCTAACAACTTGAAGGTTGATCTTTAGAACACAAATGGCTATGTCAAGAAAGGAAGTCTCCAATCCTCCTGAGGATGTGTCTCCCTCTACCACTAAAATAGAAGAGAATCAATTTGAGGAGGCTCCATGGTTCAATCAGAACTTTAATATATGGGAAGAAAGAATGAGTAATTTCTTATAGATTCAAGGCATTGAAATCTAGAAGTCAGTGATTGTTGGTAGTAGGATCAATGGAGAATCCAAGGAGTACAATGCAAGAGCAATGAAGGCAATCTTGAATGGGCTTCTTGATTATATAAATAACAATCTAGGAAAATATTCATCAGCAAAGGGTATATGGGACAAACTTCATGACCTTCACTCAAAAGGAGCATTGAGCATGACCATCAGTCAAGAAGATGATGGAAATCAAGAAGGAAATCTAGAACCCATCATAAAAGCTAAAAACGAGAATGATGACATCAAGGCTAAAGCATTCAAAGAATATGAAGAGAATGAAAAAGATTTTGTAGAGTATCTGCTCGCTCAACTTATGGCTGCCATTGAAGAGATCAACAATTTGAAAAAGGAAAATGACAAACTTAAGAAGATAGCACTAGCTAGTGACCAAGATCAAATAAGGGAGAAAGTTGACCTTGTCAAGCTTCAAGTACAAGAAAGGGATGAAGAGCTTGCCAAGCTTAAGAAGGAATTTCATCAAAGTAAAAGAAAGCATCATGAAGAAGTCATATCCATGACAAATCAATTGGATAAAGCAAAGAAATGGGAAGATACATTGTCAAGTGAACTTGAACAAAGCCACAAGAGCTTGAGAAAACTTGAAGAAAATATTGGTCGTACAAGGTAGAGGTCTCCTCTCTCAAATACCAACTACAAGAAGCAAGGAGACAAGCACAAGGAGCTGAGAAGACAATGGAAGCATTGGAAATCATAGAAGGAGAGGTTGATGAAGTAGGAAACGAAAGAAACACCATGATATGTCGACTAAAAGAAAAGGACGGAGAAATCTTCAAATTAAATCTAACGTCAAACTTCTCAAGGCCGAAACATGTACAACTACAAGGATCAAGGAAGAAATGAAGAGCAGTCTATCAAAAGAAGATGAAGAAATATTCAAAATGAAGTCAAATATCATCTCCCTTAAAATAGAAATAGATGAAGCTACTCATATCAAGGAAGAAATTACGAAACAACTTGCTAAGAAGAATAATGAGTGTGAAATATTGGAAGAAGAGATTGTCTTCCTCAAAAAAATGTTGAAGGGATGAGAAGAATATTGAAGACATCTCAAGCCTTGGATGAAATGATCAGCTATCAAAGATGTCCATTTGATAAATCAATTCTCGGGTATGTAGGTGAATCCTCAAAAAAGAACAATAATGCTTCAAACAGAAGGGATGTGAGGAAGCCAAAAAGAAATGGTGATGCTCCCTGTTCTAGCAAAGCGAAGGAGAAAAATAAAGGTAACAATGGAAGAAATACTACTCCAAGAAGACATGTAGATGATGATAAAGATGCGAGAAGAAACGATTATCATCAAAGGATCTCGATGCAGAAAGGCTTCAGAAGTACATCATGCAAATCTCCATCTCCTAGGTACCAAAGTTCATTTTTTTGTTATTTTTATTCTTGTACAAACTTTGGTCACATGGAAAAGATTGTAAACCATATCATGGATTGTAAGCCCCAAGGGTTAGCTCAGTTGGTCAAAAACCATGCCTCGCCATCGGGAGGTCACAGGGTCGAATCCACCCAAAGCCATTGGGGTTAGGTCTTGCAGTAGGCCGAGGGTCTATTTAGCCTAGCTATGGTCGAGGGTAGCTATCACCTAGATTTTCCAGTAGACGTAGCGATCACTCACTGACCAGGGTGGCTATTGCCCAGATTTTCCCGTGGACGTAGCGATCACTCACTGACCACGGTGTAGCTATTGCCTCACTCACTGACCAAGGTGGCTATCGCCCAGATTTTCCCGTGGACGTAGTGATCACTCACTGACCAAGGTATAGCTATTGCCCAAACGATCACTCACTGACCAGGGTGTAGCTATCGCCTAGATTTTCCCGTGGACGTAGCAATCACTCACTGACTAGGGTGATCGTGAACCACATGCAAAAAAAAAACAAATTACATGGGTTGCTATTAAATTTTATGATTGATAGTATGAATATAATTAAAAAAATTAATAAGAATTTTTTAGTCTTGTTTACCTAGAATAGAGTAGAAACTCATTCGAATTTAAAATGTCAATTGCGAATTCTCCATAATGCAAATACTCTAACTTCTTTAGGGTGTTTAATTATATGTCATCAAAACAACATTTTAAACAAAAAAAAATAATATTTGACAAAAAAAAAAAACTCTTTATATTTCAATCAAGAATCCCAAAACATATAAAAGTAAACAATTCCTAAACCTATAAACCCAACAATTCAACTACTAAAACCAACTATTAACCTTGAAAATTTAACACTCCATTTCCAAATTCAAAATCATATTTATCCACATCTTAACAATCTAAAACATCCCTTCAAAAAAAGTCTAAAACTCCATAACCTTAATATCAAGACCTTATCCTTCCACATATTAAAATTTACTACCTCATAATGAGTTATTTTGACCATATAATCATTACATAATAGATTAATAAATATAAAAATAATCATTTGAAATATTACTAAAAAAAATCCATAAAAGTAAATAAACATGACACCTCAGCAAAAAACGTCAAACACCAAGCCCACCATTTAAATACTGCAAACAGCACCCCCACAATACCTCCATTCCATCTAAAGCACGGTGGTGGGCACAATAACCTACGTTCCCACTTCTCTGGAATAATAAACAATCAAGGATAATTAAAATGTATAATGGATTGAATATTTTCAAAAGCTCTTAGGAACTATGTTATTACCATTATCTAAAAAGTTAATATCTTAATAGATTTAATAATTTGTAATTAAATTCACGGAAAAAATGTTTAAAATTATACATTAAAAATATCAATTTTTAAATAACCAAATTTTAAAACATTTAAACTAGCTAATTAAACATTATTCTAAAAAAAACCCTATTAACTAAGTTTATTATTTATATTTATTTGTTTGAATATTAATATTTACTATTAAAAAGAATTTTAAACCACATATTTATGAAAAAACATAAGTATTAAAAGTAATTATTGACTTAGATTAATTTATAAATTAAATGGTTTTCTATAATGATTTGTATCGTTAATTTTAATAAAAATTTCATACACATTTTTAAAAACTTGAATTTAAATCTCTTAATATACATAATTCTAGTATTCCAGGGGTTTTCAAATGTTCTCAATCAATTTATGCATTCAAAAACTTATTTTAAACAACAACAAAACCTTGAAATTGTATTGTCATATTTTAGTGAATTTAAGTGAAAAAAGGTTATTTCGTCTATAAATTAAACTATGTCATAACTATTTACAACTTACACATATTGTTAGTAATTTGTATTATTAATAACATAATATATATTGATATTAGTCTTTGGGATTAATCACATTGCTAGGAGTTGGTCCACCTTTTGAGCGAGCTAATGTTGAACCACGTCCACTGGTTCTAAACGTCGACCAAATCCTAGTGATGTGATTAATCCAAAATACTGCTATCAACATTATGAATCACAAAAGTCTCAGATCTAACATAAATAATATATTTAAAATTTTGAATAAGAAGTGACAAAAATCATCACATTCTAGTTTATTTGTTATATGTTTTGAAAAATCTTCTAATCCAAGTAAGTAATTTAACAATCCAAATAAGTAATTTATTAATGTGATTAATTAATAAATATATATTACAAACTAATTTTTAACAAGAAAGACTAAAATTCTAGAAAAAAAAAATTATCAAAAAAGTTTCCAAAGATGGTCACCTCTCAGTCCAAAATTTCAGCTCTGCTGTGAATTTTGTGGTGGATTCAATTTTTAACATTGAAAATTTTACCTTCGATCAGTGTTTCACATGTTTTTCCTCTATAACAGGCCTTCACCAAAATCTAACCCTCCATAAATTGAACATCCCGACGTTAACCTTCCATATCGGTACTTCAAATCCTCTTCCTCAAAACCCTCCGTCTTATACGGATCTTTGACCCGAAACCCTAATTTGGTGGCTCACATTTCTTTTATATGTAGCAATCTCCGGCCATACCTTCCTTCTTTTCAACTCTTTCTTATGTACCATTTAGTTTTGCAGGAAACAGAGATAGGCTTACAGAATCTGGTAGAGCCTAGATCTTGAACTTTCTCTTTAGATACCTTGTTATCTGTTATCTAGGTGAATTTGTTCTGGTTGGCAAGGTTTATGCAATCTACGTTCCTCGTATTTACTCCACAGCGAATTGAACATTGCTTGTGGAGAAATGTTGCATAACAATTCGAACATTGTTGGTGCAGATATGTCATGTACTGGTAATAATGAGGCATCTTTTATTCAGCACAAATACATTGAAGAACAAATGGTTGATAATGGTGTCACGAAGTCTGTTAGTGCATGAACCCCACAACAAGCCCGGAAGACAGAGGCTGCTCTTAGGGTTAAATATCATAGAGCGAAAACGAGGGAACCAGTATTAAAGAAATACAGAGGTGTGTACAGAAGTCATGGGAAGTGGATTGCTCAAGTTTGCGATAAAAGGAATATCGAAGGAAGTGAAAACCGCGTCCATCTTGGAACGTTTCCCACAGCTGAAATGGTTGCAATTGCGTTTGACACCTCCCACTTGCTCATGATGAAGGAGTCGTCTACTATTCGCATGAACTTTCCGCAGTACGCTTTTGTCATGCAAAGGGTACTGCAGGGCTGCTCGCCTTCAAAAACTCCTGAAAACATTAGGCATGTAGCATGGAAGGCTGCAGAAGCTTTAGACCGTCTCATTGTTCCGGAGATTAGAGCTGCTGATGGATTAGACCCTGTCACTAGTCCAGACAAAAAGGATCAGGGGTCAGAAGATACCTTTATCGTCGCTAGTCATGAGCAGAAGGATCAGAGATTAGAAGTTGCAGCGCCAATGTCAGCTGCCGCCGCTAGTAACAAAGGTATGTATCAATCAAATTATTTTACTCCAAACTAAATTCAAAATAAAAAAGTACTTTTCAATTAAATTATAAGCCAGAATCATTCCATATCGTTGTAATTGAAAGGATAGCAGTGATACAACTTATTGAGATTTAGTTTCTAAAAGCAAATAGTTAAAAATCAATATATTTTTCTTATCTTTGAATTTCAAAAAGTTAATTGCAATTGTTAATTGTTGTGACATGGTTTGGCTGCCAAACAATTGGTGGACTGTCGAGGTTCGGATTATTGGATTATTATGTTTGGCATGTGCATTGTGAATTAGTTAGGATTTATTGTCATCTTCTTGATCAAGCCTTTTCAGCTTCAAAAGGTTTTTCTAATGTATTTGGATCGAGTTACCTAGATGTGTTTGGAAAAAATTACCGTTGGTTGGCCTTGTACGATTCTTAGTTTTCTTTATGCAGTCCCATTTTTCATTGGTACAAGGACTAGGCCCTCAATGCTTAGTTCCTCCGCACTTTGGTTTAAAAGCTGAAGCAGCTATGTGCTGGTTAAAAAAAATTATGCCCAGTATCTCTATCTCTCTCACACTTAACTATATAAGGATACTGCTATTTTCAAATCTTGAGGCATAGTACATGTGGCTCAGAAGAGTAGTTGTTTTGACATATGATTATTTAGCATAATAGAGCACTTCTCGCTCACAAGGGTTGTTGCTTTCGCATGTGATTATTTCTCTGTACTCTTTTTGGGAGTGTCACCTTAGGCCTGAGTTTCTATCATTTTAGGTATCTAGTTGCACTTTTTTTTGTTGGTTGCTGGATATAATGTTTTAATGGTTTATGTCTAATATAACTGTCACTTTTTTGTAAGGCTCTCTCACTTTTTCGTAAGGCAGTTTTTCCTTGATGTGAACTCTCTCTCTCTCTCTAGTTTCTGGTGGAGCTACCTCTCATGTTTTTTAGATGCTTTTTCTTCACTAGCTCCCTTGTGTTGTTGGCTTTCCCTATTTCTTCCAAGTGTTTCCCTCCCATTTGCCCCTCCCTTTTTTGGTTGATCATTGCAGCCTTTCTCCCAATGCTTAAGATTAGAACTTGTTGTCGCTGAACATTGATGGCATAGGAAATGTTAGTAGCATTAGAGCATTCACGAGATTCCAATATTCAATGTGAATATAGTAATTTTAAAACCCGGAGTCATCCATACACTTGAGGAGGAAATTGCTTATGATAGAAGACATGATTTTAACATTTGTTCTTTTTCAGAAGAAAAAGCATAATATATCATATAAGATATATAAAGGAACAGATACATTTGATAGATAGACCTTCATAGGGGCTATTTTAGCGGACTTAGGATTTCCAAAATTTGGCCAGCCCATTAAGCTGACAGAAGTAGCTAACAAAAAGCATGATAATCAGATGCATTCTCTGTCATAGGAGCATAAAGGTTTCTCCAAAAAAAAAAAAAATTCAGGAACTTGTTCTAGAGACTCCAAATCTGCTACAGCCATAATCAGTGCTAGAGGGAAGAAAATGACCAAAATAGAAGAGACTCCAAATCTGCTACAGCCATAATCAGTGCTAGAGGGAAGAAAATGACCAAAATAGAAAGAGGCAGAAGCAAAATTACCAACAAAAAGATTTGAGATTTCCTCCAGTTCATGTTCCATATACCTCGTTCCTAAAGAAGACCTTCCTTGGATAAGATATCTACTTGCTGATTCTGAGACCTGTAAATGTGCTGGATGGAGCATCCTTCCGTTTTCCTCCATAGGAACCTGATTCTGTCCAACCATCCTCAAGTTGAGGGCTGCTGATGTGGTTCTTTCCTGCTGATGCAGGGCTCAGCCAGCCTGCAATTACCAGGATCTTCAATAAATGTGCATATAATAATGCATCTTCATTGCAATTAGAATCACCATACAATCCTTAGCACAGGCGTAAAATTGAAACCTTAATGCACACACTCAGCTCCATGGAAACTTGGATACTGATAGCCCTAGATACTGCTGCATACTCACGGCTTACACAAATAACTTGTAAAAATATCCACGGCAGAGATCTTACACTTCTCAAAATAATAAATAACCCAGATTCTCCATCATCACAACTTTTACCCAGCTCTGGTCTACTACCATTAATGGTGCCATGGGCGCTGAATACACTATCAAATCACGAATTTCTGATACGGAATCAATTAAAATAAAATACTCCTCTGGCCTCTGTTCCAGAAAAGAACCACGCGCATAAACTCACAGCAATTTAATGCAAACAATGATTATCCATGAACAGCTGTCATAATTCTTATAGCAGTGCGCACCCACGGTCTATACACACACTCAAGTTCAAGCCATAAATTCCTTTATTAACGCACAGGTTTACAATCCACGCGCACAACAAATGTGAAGCTAACAAGAAACCGGCTCATCGACTCGTCTTTCTTCAACAGCGCTCTGGGGAAGTATTAACACTCGGCCTTTGGACAAGGATGAACGAAGCAATACCAAATCACAATACCAACAACTACCAGCAATAAATCTTATCAGAACTTCAGAAATGATAATGAAGGTAGCGCTATCTACCAGTTTGCAACTCAATTCTAAACACACAGCTGGTTAAATATGTATTCAATTGATGAGCGGAACACAGAGAATTTAAATACGCCAACCATCCTAATTTACCACGGAATTATGCTGTGCCTCAACACATTCAACACAGATTTATTAATCCACGGTTTAATGCCACACATTATTCATGCAATTTCAAACTTAAAATTCCGCTGTCAATAAATACACAGTTTTTAATTGGCAGCCATACGCACACGCCAATTAATTAACCCGTTTCCCATAAGGAAAAACAGGTTTCCCACTGTAGATAGCCAGCGAATGGGAAGGCGATTAAAGCCCTTCAATACATAGCTTAGTCAAACATTTAACATCTCAATACACGGTCATCATAAAGTCAGTTACTCTATAAGAATGAAATTAAAATGAAGCATTCATTACAATCGCCCCAATCCACAGTTAAGTAGAAATTCAAAGACATACCGTGGACTTTTCAATCTAATTAACCAAACATCATTCATTTGCTTCATAACGCCCAGAGGGATTTTTTTTTATCACAACACTTTTTGCCTGGTCCCTCTCTCTCAGATGAGATGAGAGTTCAGCTGCTGCTTTATTTATAATTAAAAGAAACATACATAAGGATAAATAAGGATAAGATGAAATCTTATCTCCTAGGAAAAGCAATATTTTTTTTTTTAACATAAGGAATTAAAGCTTGAAGCCTTATTCCCAGCTTTTATCCTAATTTTAGCTAAAAAAAACATAGAACCCTATCTCCATTTTATTCTATATTTACAAATGGAAATGTTCTAGATGCTCCTGCATCATACACCCAACCTTAAAATTAATCATGATCTCCTGATCATGTGCCTGGATCCCATACTTTATTCTGCAAGTTTCCATTTGCTGCTGCTTTTCTCTGTTGTTCTTCTCGAGGTCTCCACACTTTATGTTGCATCTCTCCACTGGTTGTGCTCTCGCAATTTTCTGCTGTTTTCCTTATGCTGCTTTTGCTGCTTCTCTTCCTTGTTGATGTCTTTCTCTGAGACCCTTTCAACATGATTCTTCTGATTAAATCAATTTCTTTGTCCAGAAAACTTTCTCCAGCTTCTTCAATAAGACCTGTACTCACAAAACAATTGTTAGAATAAAAATCACAAGGCCTTAGTGCCTCTTGTGCTGCCATCACTGTTGTCTGAGCTGTCACTATGGATGTTGCTGCCTCCCAAACTTCCTGTCCCTCTGCAACATCTTCTCCGAGAATGCATCTGTATTCTGGAACCTCTTTATTTTCATTCATCTCTGCCTTTATATTCTGAATTCTTATCCTCTGTACTTCTAGTCTCTTCTCGAGAACATTTAACTCCTGCCATAAACCTGTCATTTCCTTTGAAAAGATTTCTATACAATCTTCAATGCTTTCACAATCCCAGCTTTCTGTTGTTACCATCTCATCACCTGCATGTAAACTCTCAGTTTGCACAAAATGTTCAACAGTATCAACTGTTACCTCCTTCACTTCTTCTGCATCCATAAGAACTTCCTCTTGTGCTGTAACAGTTTCACAAGATGGCACATCCTCCTCAGAGAAACCTGTCATCACATCACAATTGTTAGCTATAAAAACACATGGTTTTACATTATCCAGCTGATCTGGATTTACCCAATAACTCAAGAAATTGTCAATGACTTTGTCCTTTTCTGTTTCATCAATGGTAACCTCCTCTGCACCAGCAAACATACACAACTCATCAGCTTTAAAACCACAAGACTTTTTAGTCTTGACTGCTTTCTTCAGCACTTCCCTTTGATCAGATTTGCATGTGGAATCTTCAAATTTTATCTCTGGCACAAGAATTCTAAGTCCCTTTCTCACCAAGGCAATCAGAATTTGCCTCAACCTCCTCTGCAGTTGTCGCCAGATCACTCTCTTTCCCCTCAGTGGAAAGAGCCATTTTCCTTCCTGCTTTTCCTGGTCTTGCAGCCGTTTTTCCAGTACCTGTAATTGTGTCTTTATTTCTGCAATCTCTCTTTCTCGAACTCCTCCAGTCATCTCATCTTTGTGGCATTTCTCTCAACCTCTTCTCTCTACTTTATGACTTTTAGTAGCCTTCTCCATCGCCATAAGTTCTTCAGCTATGCGTTGCATGAAGCCTCTGCCACAACAAGCTCTCTTGCTGCCACTTACCTCACCAATCCTTCCCTCCGGATCTGGCCTTTTGGTAACCATTGGTCCTCTGCTGGAACCTTTTGAGCATCCTCTACTGCTCCTGTAGGCTTCTCCCATCTACAACTTTAGTCAACCTCTGTTGAACCTTTAGGTTCTGCCACATTCACTTCTCCTTCTTCTTGCTGAAATTTCTTCACTATTCCTGTAAATCAAAATTCATCAGTGCAAAAATCACCACATGAAATTAACCTACTCACTTGTGTATGCTGCATATTAGATCTGATAATCAAAAATACGCTTCAATTCTTCAACAAAACAAAACAATCACTCTCCAATGAAAACAGAGCTAGGCTCTGATACCACTTGATGCAGGGCTCAGCGAGCCTGCAATTACCAGGATCTTCAATAAATGTGCATATAATAATGCATCTTCATTGCAATTAGAATCACCATACAATCCTTAGCACAGGCGTAAAATTGAAACCTTAATGCACACACTCAGCTCCATGGAAACTTGGATACTGATAGCCCTAGATACTGCTGCATACTCACGGCTTACACAAATAACTTGTAAAAATATCCACGGCAGAGATCTTACACTTCTCAAAATAATAAATAACCCAGATTCTCCATCATCACAACTTTTACCCAGCTCTGGTCTACTACCATTAATGGTGCCATGGGCGCTGAATACACTATCAAATCACGAATTTCTGATACGGAATCAATTAAAATAAAATACTCCTCTGGCCTCTGTTCCAGAAAAGAACCACGCGCATAAACTCACAGCAATTTAATGCAAACAATGATTATCCATGAACAGCTATCATAATTCTTATAGCAGTGCGCACCCATGGTCTATACACACACTCAAGTTCAAGCCATAAATTCCTTTATTAACGAACAGGTTTACAATCCACGCGCACAACAAATGTGAAGCTAACAAGAAACCGGCTCATCGACTCGTCTTTCTTCAACAGTGCTCTGGGGAAGTATTAACACTCGGCCTTTGGACAAGGATGAACGAAGCAATACCAAATCACAATACCAACAACTACCAGCAATAAATCTTATCAGAACTTCAGAAATGATAATGAAGGTAGCGCTATCTACCAGTTTGCAACTCAATTCTAAACGCACAGCTGGTTAAATATGTATTCAATTGATGAGCGGAATGCAGAGAATTTAAATACGCCAACCATCCTAATTTACCACGGAATTATGCTGTGCCTCAACACATTCAACACAGATTTATTAATCCACGGTTTAATGCCACACATTATTCATGCAATTTCAAACTTAAAATTCCGCTGTCAATAAATACACAGTTTTTAACTGGCAGCCATACGCACACACCAATTAATTAACCCATTTCCGATAAGGAAAAACAGGTTGCCCACTGTAGATAGCCAGCGAATGGGAAGGCGATTAAAGCCCTTCAATACATAGCTTAGTCAAACATTTAACATCTCAATACACGGTCATCATAAAGGCAGTTACTCTATAAGAATGAAATTAAAATGAAGCATTCATTACAATCGCCCCAATCCACAGTTAAGTAGAAATTCAAAGACATATCGTCGACTTTTCAATCTAGTTAACCAAACATCATTCATTTGCTTCATAACGCCGAGAGGGATTTTTTTTTATCACAACACCTTTTGCCTGGTCCCTCTCTCTCAGATGAGATGAGAGTTCAGCTGCTGCTTTATTTATAATTAAAAGAAACATACATAAGGATAAATAAGGATAAGATGAAATCTTATCTCCTAGGAAAAGCAAGCTTTTTTTTTTAACATAAGGAATTAAAGCTTGAAGCCTTATTCCCAGCTTTTATCCTAATTTTAGCTAAAAAAAACATAGAACCCTATCTCCATTTTATTCTATATTTACAAATGGAAATGTTCTAGATGCTCCTGCATCACCTGCTACAAAATCAGTCATGACTTTTGAATCTTCATAAATTGACACAAGCTTAATGTTAAAGAAAAGGCTAATGAATAAAAGGCCTGCAAGAGCCAGCACCTCTACTTTACTATTCATGCCCTTTCCTCCATTCCAGTGAATGAGATATTAGTCATTTTCATTCATGATAATGTGGATGCCACAACGGCATGATTCATTTTGGCCAGTGCCATTGAAATACGCTCTGGGGAGAGTTGTTTGAGCGTGCTCCTTTTGATTACACATTTTTTCTTTTGTGGTTTTTCTGGTAGGGAATCATAAAGAGCAGTAATGTTTTGTAAAGTTCCCATAAAAGGCTCCTTAAGGTTCTCAAAAATAATTTTGTTTCTCCATTTCCATATACACCATAGAGAAATAATAACAAGAGGCCTCCAAGATTCCTTTTGCCCACTCCACCATGGGAAAGCTTTTTTAGAAGAAGCATGGGAGATGCCAAGAAATTTATATAGCTTTGTCAGTGCTTTCCATAGATGCTCACTTACACTGCAATTGAAGAAC
This sequence comes from Pinus taeda, assembly GCA_000404065.3. Lineage (NCBI taxonomy): Eukaryota > Viridiplantae > Streptophyta > Pinopsida > Pinales > Pinaceae > Pinus > Pinus taeda. The sequence goes on along the minus strand of APFE030767747.1, from coordinate 7,912 downwards.
ATGTGGAAATTCCCTTCTTCATCATACTTACATATTAAACAAAGTCCGACACCATACCATAGTCTCTTTTTCAGATTCTACCATGTTAAGTTTTTATTGTGGATTCAGATTCTCCCATGTTAAGTTTTTATTGTGGAAGATGAGTCAGGAGAAGAAAATAGCCTTGGAAGGACAACCCGATTTCTAAAAGGTTGGAGGGAAAATCGGATTTGGCGGAGCATTTTTTAACCCAAACATATTTTGATATATGTCCTTTAAGCGAATCAGAGAGGTTCCTTTTAAGTCCTTCCAGATAAAAACATCACCATCCATCGATCGGAATATGCCACAGTTCCTCAAGATAGGTTCCTTTTAAGTCCTTCTAGATAAAAGCATCAGCATCCATCTATCCGAATATGCCACAGTTCCTCAAAAGAGTTCTGAGATTTCTCTATTGCCAAGCTAGATGATCCGACATCCCCATACTGTCAGCCTCTTTCCAAAGAGGGAAAGGGCCCTGCCATTCATCTATCAGCTTGTTCCAAGTGAAGATTCCTTTTCTATGACTAAAATTTAGAAGAGAAACTGGCAGAACCATTTCCTCCTTCCCACCCAGGAAAGAATCAATCCCAATTAAAATCAGGCTACCAGATTGAAAACGCCAAGTTAATTTCTTTAAGAAAAACTTTTCAACTTTTCGGAAACTCAGGGATATTGCTGACCCATAATTGGATCCCGTTCTTCCCAACCTGAACTAGTAAGAGATATCTTTCCTTCCCATATATTTATTTTTTATTGTATTGCGCTAGGGCCAGTCTCCATAAATCCCTCTCCATAGTGATTTGCATAACAAGGCTTTACCAAAACTTAGCAGATCCAACAGGCCCCATCCACCTAATTTTTTGGGCCATGAGATATCAGACAACTTAAATAGATGGAATTTTCTTTTTTCTTTTTGGCCTTCCCATATGAAGTTGGCAGTTAATTTGTTCATCTCCCTGATAATGCTTGTGGGAAGAAAAAATAAATGGGCCCAATAAACAGGGAGTTGAGTAAGAATTGGAACACAAAGAAAACAAAGACCAATATCTCCACACTATTGATTTTGGTTTTGATTGGCATTTAAAGTCACTGCCCGAAAAAATGATAAGAATGGCCACATTAATGAACTCTTCCTCTATATAGAGGAATTGCAGCTACTATTTCAACTACTATTTCAGGACATTGTTGATAGACAAGAGAGCTAATCCCACGTATAGGAATATTTAGCACATGGACATATCCACCTCTTCTTGACTCTAATTTTTCTGAGTCGTGTACTATTATTATTATGATCAACATATTATATTTATATTTATGTGTTTCGAGGACAAAACGGTATTCCTTTCCCTGTAATTTAGTTTTCGCTGTATCAAGCTGTATATTGATAGAAAACATCTTCAAATTGAAACATAACTGTTAATTTAAATTTAATTTTGATCTTTGTATATACGCCGCATCTACGTGTAGTACCATTGCTAGTAAATCAATGCTTATGGATAGTAATGCACATCAATTCCCAGCCGCAACACAAGGTGATCCAGAAGAGACTATCAATAATATTAATCAGGAGATCCAGCATGGCAAACCAATCAGTAAAATGCAAGAAGCACCAGATAGTAATATTTCCAGTTTCCTGTTGATGCCTGAACCTCTCCAGAAGAGCAGTACTCCTGTTGACACTACAGAATGGAGTAGTCTACTGAGGCAGTAGAAAAGCTTCAGGCTCCGGTCGTCAGCAATTTCTCTCCCCTCGGCTGCCTCTGCCCAGCACCACCACCCTCCCCGTTAATGTGGATTACTCACAAGTTCTTGACAGACATTTCGATTTTCCTATTTCCATCCCGAATTTAATGCATGGATGAGATGTCCATCTATCTACCATCTCAGCATTTCGGATTTCGAACTATTCAATGATTTTTGAGGAAAAATTGATTGCGGAGCTATGAAGAAAATCCATGGTGCGACACTGCTCGGTTTGAAAATCCGGCGCTAGATAGATGGACATCTCATGGATGCATTAAATTCGGGATGGAAATCGGAAAATCGAAATGTCTGTCAGGAAACGTGTCGGTCGACATTAATGAGGAGGGTGGTGGCACTGGGCAGAGGCAGCGGAGGGGCGGAGCTGGGCAGAGGCAGCGGAGGGTGGCGGAGGGCCGAGAAATTGCCCGCGGCCAGAGCGGGAGGCTTTTGCGGCCAGAGCGGGAGGCTTTTCTGGCGGGTGACTGAATCCGGGCCATTCTACTGGCTGAGTAGACTACTCCCAAAAAAAAATAATACCCAGATGAAATCGGTGATCACCAACTACATGTATGCGAGGAAGTTCGCGAGGGCTCCCATTTGCATGCACATTGCAAGCTACTACTTACTTTTGCAGAGGGGGTTCACTTTTTCCACGTTTCCAGATATAGTCTGGGTGGATGTTGACCCCCGGCACTGGTCTGCGAAGGACACACTGTGGTGAGTGCCTCAGTGGATATTCAATCAACTCGCCGTAGTCCCTGTGATAATTCTGTACCGCCCCACCCAAACTCTCCATCTCTACGCCCATAAAATTTATGATTAAAGTTGGAACTGGAGCAGTTTCTGTAGTCCGAGTCAGATTACTGTGGTTATGGAGAGGTTCAGGCATCAAGGAGAAACCGGAAACATTGCGATGTGCTGCACCCGATGTATCACAGCCTGGTTGGCCATGCTGTTCAATCTGATGTTTCATATTATTTTGTGTACGGTCGGCTGCAATATTGCACTCATGGAGAGGCTCATGATTGAACGAGAAACTAGAAACACTATTACTGCAGAGTTGCCCATGATAAATCAGCTCATTCATATGATTTTCTGTAGTGTCAACGGGAGTACTGCTCTTCTGGAGATGTTCCGGAGTGAACAGGGAACTGGAAATGTTACTATCTGGTGGGCCTTGCGTAGGACTGTTTGGTTTCCCATGCTGGATCTGTTGATTAATATTATTGATAGTCTCTTCTGGATCACCATGTGTTTGGGCTAGGAATTGATGTGCATTAGTAATCATGGTTCTAACGTTACCTACAGCACGGTTAGCGGCCTTTAACCGTTGCTTTACTTGCAATGGTACTACACGTAGATTCGGCATACATACAAACATCAAATTTAAATTTAAATTACTGGTTATTTTTCAATTTGAAGAGCTATTGTTCATGAAGGTTTGTCCCAGTTAACAATTTGAAGATGTTTTCGATCAATCTACAGCGAAAACTAAATAGGTCTCTGGTCTATCAATAATGTCCTGAAATAGTAACTGAAATTCCTTTATTTAGAGTTCCTTTATTTAGAGGAAGAGTTCTTTAATGCGGTCATTCTCATCATTTTTCCCAGTAGTGGCCTTAAATGCCAATCAAAATCAAAATCAAAATCAATAGTGTGGAGATCTTGATCTTGTATTTTCTCTGTTTCTTCCATGTGCTACTTAATCAGTAACCAATGCTAGGACTTCTGGGATTTTAAAATTACTATATTCACATCTAATATTTGAATGTCCTTCATGTTCTAATGCTACTAAAATTTCCTATGCCACCAAAGCAACTACAAGTCCTAATCCTAAGCAATGGGAGGAAGGCTGCAATGATCAACCGAAAAGGGGAGAGGAACACTCGGGAAGAAAATTGAGAGCAATAGGGAAAGCCAACACCACTAGGGAGCCCTTGAAGAAAAAGCATCTAAAGAACATGAAAGATAGCTCCACCAGAGAGAGATAGTTCACATCAAGGAGAAACATCCTTAAGAAAAAGTGACACCAACCTTCAAAGTTATACTAGACATGAACCATTAAAACTTTATATCCAGCAACCAACAAAAGAAAAAGTGCAACTAGAAACTCATAGAGGCCTAACTTGACACTCTAAAAAACAATAGACATAAACAGTCACATGTAAAAGCAACAACCCTTGTGAGCCACATGTATTCTCTTATATGAAATAATCATATGTCAGAACAACTCCTCTAAGACACATGTAGTATGCCTCAAGATTTGAGAAAAGCCCTATCCTCATATAGTTAGGTGTGAGAGATATTGAGATCATGGGCACAATTTTTTTCAACCAGCACATCACTGCTTCCGGTATTAAACCAATCTGTGGAGGAACTAAGCCATGAGGGCCTAGTCCGCGTAACAATGAAAAAATGGGAATGCATAAAGAAAACTCAGAATCGTGCAATGGGTTCGTGCAATGCGAACCCACGGTAACTTTCTCCAAACACATCTAGGTAAGTGTCTCCAAATACATTAAAGAAAACTTTTGAAGCTCGACATGCTTGGTCAAGAAGAAGCCAATAAATCCTAACTAATCCACAAGGTACATGCCAAAATAATAATCCAATAATCCAAACCTCGAGAGACCACCAATTTTTTGGCAGCCAAACCATGTCACAACAATTAACAATTGAAATTAACTTTTTGAAATTCAAAAATAAGAAAACTATATTGATTTTTAACTATTTGCTTTTAAAAACTAAATCTCAATAAGCTGTATCACTCTTACCCTTTCAATTACAACGATATGGAATCATTCTGGCCATATAATTTAATTGTCAAGTATTTTGTTATTTTGAATTTAGTTCAGTGTAAAATAGTTTGATTGATACATACCTTTGTTACAAGAGGCGGCAGCTGGCATTAGCGCTGTAACTTCTAATCTCTGATCCTTTTGCTCAGGACTTGCTACGAAAATGGGATCTTCTGACCCCTAATCCTTTTTCTTTGGACTAGTGACAAGGTCCAAGGCTTTAGCAGCTCTGATCTCCGGACCAATCAGAGGGTCTAAGGCTTCTGCAGACTTCCACGCTACATACTTAATGTTATCGGTTGTTTTTGAAGGGTAGCAGCTGTTGGAATTTAATTCCAACTACAAACAATTAATACAGAACCGAAATCTGATCTTCAGCAGCCATTTCAGATTGTTCGGTGCCGCAAAAGTCCACTGATATTTTGAGCATTAAATTCAGAATTAAGTCCCCTGCAGACAACCGACTTGTTTTTGCTGAAAAGGCATCACCACCTTGCATCACCGCCTTCTGCAATAAATATGTAGATAGAGATCAGCAGATATTTTGTTTAATTTATTGTTTAACTCAGATCTTTATTTTTCGTATAAATGTAAACGCACAACAGTTCTGTAAAATGAATCAGACAGTGCAAAAGATTTCTGAACAGCAGTTCTGTTTTCTGTCTGAGTTTTAGAACAACAGTTCTGTTTTTTGTTTCTGAGAGAAGGTTAGAAGAACAGAGTGTGTCTCTTCTGTAAATGCACATCAAGTGCTGAACCTGCGATTTTCTGAGATAGAAAATCGATTTCTGGAACTGAAGCATTCCTCTTTTGTAACAGCTAAGTTTTCTGTATCAGTTTTTCTTTACAGTTTATAAATTCAAGCTTACTGTTTTGCTGATGTTCAGTTGCTGTTACACCAAGTGTTAAAACCACTTTGATTTTACTCTGTAAATCTCTAAGTAATTTTGACGTCCATAAAGTGAATTGCGTCAAAATCGTGTTGCTGAAACACCGTAAGTCAAAAATAGTTTTGCGTCAAAAATCGCGTTGCTGCAACACCAGTTACAGCAACACAGTTTCCAGTTTCCAGTTGCTGCAACACCACGAGCAGCGTTGCTACAACACCAGTTACAGCAACACAGTTTTATGTTTTTCTGTTTTTTCTGTGTTAACAGAAACAGAGTGTTATTTCCTGTTGCTGCAACACCGATTCCTGTTGCTGCAACACCAAGTCCAGAGAACGAAATTTTTAGTTTTCTGAGTAAAAACAGAACAGTTTTGTGTTGCGTGTTTGTTTAGGAATTTAGCAGAAAATTCCATCATATCAGAGAGGTGTTCTGGGATGTTTTGTGTTATGGAATTCACCCTTAAAAATTCCAACATGGTATCAGAGCTAGTCTAGGCCCTCAGTGAGTCAAAAACAGAGATTGTTTTTCACTGTAGGAGCTGTAAGAAGTTCAGTGAGCAGATTTTTCCAGCAGAGAAAGTTTTTGCTTGTTTTTAATTTTACAATCAGCATCTTTTCTTTTAAGATGGCAGATGCTGGAACAGGTTTGACAAATTCCCAACTACCACAGTTCAATGGGAAAAATCACAATGATTGGTCCATAAAGATGAAAGCATTGTTTGCTTCTCAAGGAATATGGGAGCTGGTTGAAACTGGGTATGTTGAACCTGCAGATGCAACAGCGTTGGCTGCTCTGACAGCAGCAGAAAGAGACCAGTTGAAGAATGACAAGAAGAAGGATGCCAAAGCCCTCTTTTTAATCTTCCAATCAGTACATGAAAGTATCTTTCTACGGATTGCAACAGCAACAAAGTCCAAAGAAGCATGGGATACTCTCAAGACAGCCTATCAAGGCAGGAGAAGGTGAAGACTGCAAAGTTGCAGATGTTGAGGAGAGACTTTGAAACACTCAGCATGAAGGAATCTGATACAATAGATTCATTCTTCACTCAGGTTATTGGGCTGATAACCCAGATTAGATCTCATGGTGAAATCTTTGAAGAAAGAAGGATCGTAGAGAAGATCTTGAGAAGTTTACCCTCAAAGTTTGAAGCTGTTGTGGTAGCAATAGAAGAAACAAAAGATCTCTCACAGTTCACTGTAGATGAACTCTTCTCTTATATCTCATGAACACAGATTGAGTAGAGGAACAGATTCCTCTTTTGAGCAAGCATTCAAGACTCAGATGTCTTTCAACCAAAGAAAAGGCCGAGGCAGAGCAAATAACAGAGGTCGTGGAAGAAGCCAAAACAGAGGCAGATATTATCCTGCAAGCACAAGCGGAAGGAGCTGCAATCAGAACCAAGATGAAGGTTCAAGCAAACAGCAAGCTCATGGACAGAGGTATGACAAATCCCAAGTCCAATGTCATTATTGTAAGAAATATGGGCACTATGCCAATGAATGTAGGAGAAAACAAAATGACATGAATAGTAGGCAGAATGTTAATTTTGCAAATGAAGAAAATAAGAACTCAAAGAATGTGTTGTTAACATGTAACATTGCACAAGACAAACAAGAAGATGTTTGGTTCTTAGACTCAGGTTGTAGTAATCACATGACTGGAAATATTGCAATGTTTGCCAATCTGGATGAAGATGTAAAATCTGAGGTAACAACAGGGACTGATACTAAAATAGCTGTCAAGGGTAAAGGCAGCGTCAGTATCCGAGCAAGAAATGGAGAACAGATGTTTGTGCCAGAGGTATACTATGTACTTGGGCTGAAATGTAATCTTTTGAGCATTGGGCAGCTCATTGACAAAGGTTACGACGTGTTCTTCAAAGATGACATGTGTACAATCACAGATATACCTCCAAGCAAGAAGATCATTGCACAGGTGCAAATGACCAGCAATAGAATGTTTCCTCTCAAACTCAGGGCAGATTTGAAGGAAGGAAGAACTATTGCAGCTGTAACACAAGAAGTCTTTCAGGAGCAAGTGAAAGATGAGAATTGGTTGTGGCACTTGAGAATTGGACATCTCAATTTCGGAGGCCTGAATTTGTTGCACAGAAAGGGAATGGTAAGAGGATTTCCATTGATTGAGAAACCGGACAGCCTTTGTGAAGGCTGCATATTGGGCAAGCAGCACAAAGAAAGCTTTCTAGCAGGAAAGAGTATAAGGGCAAAAGCACCATTGGAAATTGTTCACTCTGATGTGTGTGGACCGATGCAAGTACCATCACTTGGTGGAAACATGTATGTTTTAACTTTCATTGATGATTACACCAGAAAGACATGGGTGTATATGCTGAAATAGAAGAGTGAAGTTTTTGAGAAATTCTGCCACTTCAAAACTCTTGTTGAGAAACAGTGTGGGCATTACATCAAAGTGCTCAGAATAGACAGAGGAGGAGAA